>JAJIBD010026814.1:0-67500 GCA_021461705.1 Cryptotis parvus
CAGGAACCAAGGCAAAGTGCCTTGGTTCCAGCCCGACTGACCCGACCCGTGGTCGCCCTGAGTTCCCGGAAACGCCTCGACTCCCCCACAGGTGTGTGAGGTAATTCTTGCGTCTCCACGGACCTTAGGCTGCCCCAGGGAAGAGCGGAAACTCCATCACGGAACCAAGGCAAAGTGCCTTGGTTTCCAGCCGGACCACCCGTGCCTGAGCTTCTGGGAACATCCCAAAACTCAAAACCGTGCGGGCGCTTAACGCCGTCCGCGACCCCTCACTACCTACCTTGCATGAAGTACCAGTGAACCTTGGTTCCAACATCCTTGCTACCCACCCAAACTCTTCAAACAGACCAGACCCCTACTAACTGTACTATCTAGTCACCCAAGAACTCACAGTTGCAACCTACAATAGTCATAATGGTAAAGCAACGCAAAATTCCATCAAGCTCTGTGAGTGAAGTCACTGGTCCAGATGAGTCAAGCAATACCAATGAGTTGCATAACCTATCTGAAAAGAATTTGGAAAAGAACTGTTAAGGATCCAAAAGGAATTCAAAGAAGCAATGGAATGCAAAATCAATAAAATACAAGAGGACATGATAGCAGAAGTGAGGGAAAATGCAAAGGGAAATGACAGGTATTAAAAATGAGGTAAAATGAAATAAAAAACACAGTGGAAGGCCATCATAGCAGAATAATAGCTACTGAAGAAAGAATTAGTGATCTCGAAGACGAGTTCCAAAGATTCTGTACACAACACCAGAAGATAGAAAAAAGGCTCACAATTACCGAACAGACAACAAGAGATAATCGGGATGAAGCCAGAAGAAACAACATACGGATCATTGGGGTCCCAGAAGGGCAAGAAGAAAACCCTGATGAAGAAGAAACTGTCAAAGCCATCATTGCTGAAAAGTTCCCGGAACTAAAGAATGCTTGCCTCAAGATCCAAGAGGCCCGTAGGATACCAGCTAAAAGAAACCCCAACAAGAATACTCCAAGACACATCTTAATAAAAATGACAAAAACTATAGATAGGGATAGAATACTGAAAGCAGCAAGATCAAAGAAGGAAATCACATACAAAGGAACATCTCTAAGATTTACAGCAGACTTCTCTGATGAAACACTCCGAGCCCGAAAACAATGGTGGGATATTGCGAAAAGGCTCAATGAACTGCAGGCTTCACCGAGAATTCTTTACCCGGCCAGGCTCACATTCAGATATGAAGGAAAGATACACAACTTCATGGATAAGCAACAACTCAGGAACTTCATGGACTCAAAACCAACTTTTAAAAGAAGGACTGAAGGGTCTACTCTAATGCGACCAAACCCATAAGCACAACAAACACAAAAAGAAAGATGGCACAAAATCCGATGACAATAATCTCTCTCAATGTCAATGGTCTAAATGCACCAATTAAGAGACACAGAGTGACAAAATGGATTAAAAAATTGAACCCAACATTCTGCTGTCTACAAGAAACGCATCTGAATAAGCAGAACAAACACAGACTCAGAGTCAAAGGTTGGAAGACCATTCTCCATGCAAACAACTCCTCCAAAAAGGCTGGTGTGGCCATATTAGTATCAGATAATATAGACTTCAGGCTAAAAAGGTTAGAAGGGACAACGAAGGCCACTTCTTATTAATTAAGGGGTATGTACACCAGGAAGAAATTACACTACTAAACATATATGCACCCAATGAGGGGTCAGCAAAATACATAAAACAACTGCTAAGAGACCTCAAAGAAGACATTGACAGTAGCACAATAATAGTTGGAGACTTCAACACGGCTCTATCAACGATGGACAGATCAACAAGACTGAAACTCACCAAGGAAATATTGGACCTGAAGGAAGAAATGGAAGAAAGAGAGCTAGTAGATATATACAGGGCTTTTCATGCCAAAAAAGCTGAATACACATTTTTTCTCTAGTGCACATGGAACATTCTCCAAGATAGACCACATGCTGAGCCACAAAGCATACCTCAATAAAATTAAAAGATAGAAATTGTGTCAACTATCTTTTCAGACCATGATGCACTGAAAATGGAAGTTAACCGTACGCAAAAACAGGGAGTCAAACCAAACACCTGGAAACTGAACAGCTCACTGCTGAACAACAAATGGGTCATAGAAGAAATCAAACAGGAAATCCAAAGATTTCTGGAAATAAATGAAAATGAAGATACCAATTATAAGAACTTGTGGGACACGGCAAAAGCCGTGTTAAGAGGGAAGTTTATAGCCCTGCAAGCATTCATCAGGAAACAAGAAAGGGCCCACATAAATAACCTGACTACACAGCTGAAGACATTAGAAAAAGACCAACAAAAGGAGCCCAACCCAGGCAGAAAAAAGGAAATAATAAAACTTAGAGAGGAAATCAATGAGTTGGAAACCAAAAAAACAATCCAAAAAGATTAATGAAACCAAGAGCTGGTTTTTTGAAAAAAATAAACAAGATTGACAAACCATTGGCAAGACTTGTAAGGACAGGGAAAGAGAGAACCCAAATAAACAGAATCAGAAATAAAAAGGGTGACATCACAACAGAAACCACAGAAATCCAAAAGATCATCAGAGATTACTTTGAGAGCCTGTATGCCGTGAAACATGAGAATCTAGAAGAAATGGATAAATTCCTGAAGTCCTATAACCTCCCACGGCTGAAACAAGAAGACCTCCAATACCTGAATAAGCCTATCACCATTGAGGAAATAGAAACAGTAATTAAAAGACTTCCCCAAACACAAAAGCCCAGGTCCAGACGGATTCCCTAGTGAACTCTACCAAACCTTTAAGGAGGACCTACTGCCAGTCCTTTTCAAGCTCTTCCAGGAAATAGAAGAAACAGAAACACTCCCAAACAGCTTCTACGAGGCACATATCACCCTGATACCCAAAGCAGGGAGAGACAACACAAAGAAAGAAAACTACAGACCAATATCCCTGATGAACACGGATGCTAAGATCTTCCAACAAAATACTAGCAAACAGAATCCAAAGACTCATCAAGAAGATTATACATCATGACCAAGTTGGATTCATCCCGGGAATGCAAGGATGGTTCAACATTCGCAAGTCAATCAACATAATACATCATATCAATAAAAGAAAAAATAAAAACCATATGATCCTTTCAATAGACGCCAGAAAAAGCATTTGACAAGATCCAGCACCCGTTCATGATTAAAACGCTCCAGAAAATTGGGAATTGAAGGGACTTTCCTCAAGATAGTTACAGCCATCTACCAAAAGCCCACAGCGAGCATCATTCTCAATGGGGAAAAGTTGAAAGCCTTCCCCCTGAGATCAGGGATAAGACAAGGTTGCCCCCTCTCACCTCTTTTATTCAATATAGTACTGGAAGTACTTGCCATAGCAATCAGAGAAGAAAAAGGACATCAAGGGCATCCAGATAGGCAAGGAAGAAGTCAAGCTATCATTATTTGCAGATGACATGATATTATACCTAGAGAACCCTAAACTCTCTACCAAAAACTCCTAGAAACAATAGACGCATATAGTAGAGTGGCAGGATACAAAATCAACACCCAAAAGTCAGTGGCTTTCCTATATACAAATAGCGAAACAGAAGAAAGGGATATTAAGGAAACAATTCCATTCACAATTGTGCCACAGAAAATCAAATACCTAGGAATCAACTTACCCAAGTATGTAAAGGACCTGTACAAAGAAAACTACAAGACACTGCTCCAAGAGATAAAAGAGGACACAAGGAAATGGAAACACATTCCCTGTTCATGGATGGGGAGAATCAACATTGTCAAAATGGTAATACTCCCTAGAGCTCTGTACAGATTCAATGCAGTCCCTATAAGGATACCGATGACATTCTTCAAAGAAATTGACCAAACGCTCCTGAAATTTGTATGGAACAATAAACCCCCCAAGGATAGCTAAAGCAATCCTCGGGAAAAAAGAAGATGGGAGGCATCACCTTTCCCAACTTCAAACTGTACTACAAGGCAGTAGTAATTAAAACAGCATGGTATTGGAATAAAAACAGACCTGTGGACCTATGGAATAGAATAGAGTATCCTGACACCCAACCTCAAACACATGATCATTTAATCTTTGATAAAGGTGCAATGAGTCTAAAATGGAGTAAGGAAAGCCTCTTCAACAAGTGGTGTTGGGAAAACTGGGCAGCAACGTGTAAAAAAATGAATTTGGACCTGTGTCTAACACCATGCACAAAAATCAGATCAAAATGGACTAAAGATCTCAATATCAGACTTGAATCCATAAAAGTACATTGAAGAAAATATAGGAAAAACCCTCCACGACATTGAAGCTAAAGGCATCTTCAAAGGTGAAACATCACTAACAAAGCAACTAGAAGAAAAGATAAACATATGGGACTACATGAAACTGAAAAGATTCTGCACCTCAAAAGATACAGTGACTAAGATACAAAAGCAGTCCACAGAATGGGAAAGAATATTCACCCAATACCCATCTGATAAGGGGTTAATATCCAGGATATATCAGGCACTGGTAGAACTTTACAAGAAGAAAACAAACAACCCCATCAAAAAAATGGGGACAAGAAATGAACAGAAACTTCAGCAAGGAAGAAATTCGAATGGCCAAAAAACATATGAAAAAATGCTCATCATCACTAATCATCAGAGAGATGCAAATCAAAACAACAATGAGATACCACTTTACACCACAGAGACTGGCACATATTCAAAAGAGCAAGAACAACAAGTGCTGGCGTGGATGTGGGGAAAGGGGACACTCATCCATTGTTGGTGGGAATGCCGGCTGGTACAGCCTTTCTGGAAAACAATATGGACTTTCCTCCAAAGACTAGAAATTGAACTCCCATTTGACCCAGCCATACCACTCCTGGGAATCTACTCTGGGAAACCAAAAATACGCAGCGGAAACACCATCCCTACTTTTATGTTCATAGCAGCATTATTCACAATAGCCAGAATCTGGAAGCAACCAGAGTGCCCGAAAATCGATGACTGGATAAAGAAGCTTTGGTACATCTACACAATGGAATACTATGCAGCTGTTAGGAAAAATGAAGTTATAAAATTTGCCTATAAATGGATGGACATGGAGAAGATTATGTTGAGTGAAATTAGCCAGAAGGAGAGAGACAGATACAGAATGACTGCATTTATTTGCATGGCATAAATATATATGTACATATTATGATACCAATATCCAAGGTCAAGTGAAACATATATCAGGAGGTCTTGTCAAAGGTGGAGATTATCACAAACGTGTGGGAGTCAGAGTTTAGGTAAGACAGAAAATGGAACAGGGGGCTAACAATAGTCGAGGGTACTAATGCCAACCTAGAACTGAGCATTAAATAGAGGCAAAAGGATACAAATGACAACCTTTTAATGTATGTTCTGTAATCCATAGACTGGAAGGGAAGGAAAAGAGAAAGAGAGAGAAAGGGAAAGAAATAAAGAACCTGCCATGGAGCAGGGCTGGGGAAGGGGAGGGAACCGGGGATGTTGAGTGGTGGGAGATGGGCACTGGTGGAGGGACGGGTGCTGAAACACTGTATGACCAAAACCCAAACATGAACTTTTTAATTGTATATCTTTTTATTTGTATATCTCACGGTGGTATAATAAAATACTTAAAAAAAAAAAAAAAAAAAAAAAAAGAAGAAGCCAGAGAAACCCCCAGCAGCCATTTCCAATGTCTGGACTCCACAGCTCCTCAGAGCTCTACCCAAGAGAAAAGTCAATCTCAAGCCTGGCCCATCAGAGCCCACCCTATAGAGAAGCTTATTTCAAGCCCATGTATGCTGATCTTGGTGGCTAAAGTCACCGGGCTTCCATGAAGATGAATCTGGGGGTCACTTTCCCGCACCTCTGTTCCATCAGGGAGGCCTGGTGTACCCGCCACAAACTGTTCCATGGTTGTCGACCATGAACTAGAGACACAGATACATGGGGGCAGAGCTGCTACTGGCAGTCCCCATTGCGGTAGAGTTCATCAGTAAATACAAAAACTGAGAGCCTACCTACTACCAAGAGTATTCCACCCATGACAAAGCCTGGCAAGTGACCCCTGTCATATTCAATATGCCAAAAACAGTAACAATAATAGACCTCATTCCCATGACCTGAATGAACGGTTTGAGGTTCTTCCTGTTCCTGGAGTAAGCAGATGCCCTTGGGCTACAGTAGAATGCAACAGAGATGAGGGAGATATTACTGGCGCCTCCTTGAGCAAATTGATGAACAACAGGAAGACAAGTGATACAAGTGATATATATTATGGCAGAACTTGGTACAATTGCCAGGACATGGAATGTCCAACTATATTTTACAACTGGATCAAGATATAGTTGTATATGTACATAATGGAGTACTAGCTGGTGTCAAAAATGATGAAATCACACAGTTTGTTGCAGCAAAGATGCAATTAGAGAATATTAAGAAAGTTCAAATCTCACTCAAAAATATCTATCAGAAAACCAACCTTAAAAGAAGGACTGAAAGATCTACTATAAGACGAGACATAACCCAAAAAGAACAATCAACCTATTCAGAAAGATGGCACAAAATCCCATGACAAATCTCTCTCAATGTCAACGGTTTAAATGCACCAGTTAAGAGACACAGAGTGGCACAATGGATCAAAAATTGAATCCGACGTTCTGCTGCCTTCAAGAAACACACCTGAACAATCGGAGCAAAGACAGGCTCAAAATAAAAGGCTGGAAAACAATCCTTCACTCAAACAACCCATCCAAAAAGGCTGGGGGTAGCCATACTGGTATCTGACAACATAGACTTCAGGCTGAAGAAGGTCAGAAGGGACAGTGAAGGTCACTTCTTAAAAGTCAAGGGATGCATATATCAGGAAGAAATCACGCTATTAAACATATATGCACCCAACGAGGGGCCAGCAAAATACCTAAAACAACTACTAATAGACTTCAAAGAAGACACTGACAGCAACACAATTGTAGTTGGAGACTTCAACACTGCTCTATCAACCCTGGATAGATCAACAAGATTGAAACTTACCAAGGAAATACTGGACCTAAAAGAAGAGATGGAAGAAAGAGGGCTGGTAGACATATACAGGACATTTCATCCCCAAAAAAGCTGAATACACTTTCTTCTCCAGTGCACATGGAACATACTCCAAAATAGATCACATGCTGAGCCATAAATCATACCTCCATAAAATCAAGAAGATAGAAATTGTGCCAACTATTTTTTCAGACCATGAGGCACTGAAAATAGAAGTTAATTGTACACAAAAATGGAAACCAATACCAAGTACCTGGAAACTAAACAGCTCACTGCTGAACAACCAGCAAGTCAAAAAGAAATCAAAGAGGAAATCCAAAGATTCCTGGAAACAAATGAGACTGAAGACACGAATTACCAGAACTTGTGGGATACAGCGAAAGCAGTGTTAAGAGGCAAGTTCATAGCTCTTCAAGCATTCATCAGAAAAGAAGAAAAGGCCATCATAAACTGTCTGACTTCACAACTTAAGATCTTAGAGAGTGATCAACAAAAGGAACCCAACCCAAGCAGAAAGAAAGAAATAATAAAACTTAGAGCAGAAATCAATGAGATGGAATGTCAAAAAACAATCCAGAAGATCAACGAAACCAAAAGCTGGTTCTTTGAAAAAATAACAAGATTGACAAACCACTTGCAAGACTTGTAAGAAAAGGAAAAGAGAGAACCCAAATAAATAGAATTAGGAATGAAAATGGGGACATCACAACAGAAACCAAAGAAATTCAAAAGATCATCAGAGATTATTACTATGAGAGCCTGTACACCACAAAACAAGAGAACCTAGAAGAAATGGACAGATTTCTGAATTCCTATAGCTTACCAAGTCTGCAACAAGAAGATTTGGAATACCTCAACAAACCTATCTCCATCGAGGAAATAGAATCGGTAATCAAAAGTCTCCCCAAACACAAAAGACCAGGTCCAGATGGATTCACCAGTGAATTCTACAAAACCTTTAAAGAGGACCTACTCCCAATTCTTTTTAAGTTCTTCTGGCAAATTGAAGAAACAGAAACACTCCCAAATAGCTTTTACGAGGCACATATCACCCTGATACCCAAAGCAGACAAAGATGTCACAAAAAGGAAAACTGCAGACCAATCTCCCTGATGAATACAGATGCTAAGATCTTCAACAAAATACTAGCAAATAGAATCCAAAGAGTCATCAAAAAGATTATACACCATGACCAAGTAGGATTCATCCCAGGAATGCAAGGATGGTTCAACATCCGCAAGTCAATCAACATAATACATCATATCAACAAAAAAGAAAAATAAAAGCCATATGATCATATCAATAGATGCAGAGAAGGCATTTTACAAGATTCCATACCCGTTCATGATGAAAGCTCTCCGTAAAATGGGGATTGAAGGAACCTTCCTCAAGATAATCCAGGCCATCTACTACAAGCCCACAGCGAGCATCATTCTCAATGGGGGAAAAACTGAAAGCCTTCCCCTTAAGATCAGGGACAAGACAAGGCTTCCCACTCTCACCACTTCTATTCAATATAGTACTGGAAGTACTTGCCATAGCAATCAGGGAAGAAAAAGACATTAAGGGCATCCAGATAGGAAGGGAAGAAGCCAAGTTATCACTATTTGCAGATGACATATTATACCTGGAAAACCCAAAACTCTCTACAAAGAGGCTCCTAGAAATAATACATTCCTATAGCAGAGTAGCAGGGTACAAAATCAATACCCAAAGTCAATGGCCTTCCTATATTCAATCAGCAAAAGAGAAGAAAGGGACATTAAAGAAACTATCCCATTCACAATTGCGCCGCAGAAAATCAAATACCTAGGAATCTATTTGACAAAGAATGTAAAGGATCTCTACAAAGAAAACTACAAAACGTTACTTCAGGAAATAAAAGAAGACCTGAGAGAATATGAAATGGAGACATATTCCCTGCTCATGGATCGGAAGGATTAACATTATCAAAATAGTAATACTCCTTAGAGCTTTATACAGATTCAATGCGGTCCCTATAAAGATACCCATGATGTTCTTCAAAGAAATTGAACAAACACTCCTGAAATTTGTATGGAATAATAAAACTCCAGGAATAGCTAACGCAATCCTTGGGAAAAAGAAGATGGGAGGTATCACTTTCCCCAACCTCAAGCTCTACTACAGAGCAGTTGTAATTAAGACAGTGTGGTATTGCTATAGAGTCAGACCTGTAGACCTATGGAATAGAACTGTGTATCCTGAAACACATTCTCAAATATACAACCACTTAATCTTTGATAAAGGAGCAAAAAATATTAAGTGGAGCAAAGAAAGCCTCTTCAACAAATGGTGCTGGGAAAACTGGGCAGCTACATGTAAAAAAATGAACTTAGACCTCCTTCTAACGCCATACACAAAAGTCAGATCAAATGGATTCTAGATCTCAACATCAGACATGAATCTATAAGGTACAAAGAAGAAAACATAGGAGAAACGCTCTACGACATCGAAACAAAAAGTATCTTTAAAGACGACACACCACTGACCAAGCAAATGGAAGCAAAGATAAACAAATGGGATTATATAAAACTAAAAAGCTTCTGCACCTCAAAAGAAACAGTGACCAAGATACAAAGACAATCCACAGAGTGGGAAAGGATATTCACCCAATACCCATCTGACAAGGGGTTAATATCCAGGATATATCAGGCACTGGTAGCACTCCACAAGAAAAAACCGCCAACCCCATCAAAAAATGGGGAGAAGAGATGAACAGAAGCTTCAAAAAAAAGAAATTCGAATGGCCAAAAGGCATATGAAAAAGTGTTCTTCATCTTTAATCATCAGGGAGATGCAAATCAAAACAACAATGAGGTATCATCTCACACCACAGAGACTGGCACACATCCAAAACAGTAAGAACAACCTGTGCTGGCGTGGATGCGGGGAAAAAGGGACTCTGATCCACTGTTGGTGGGAGTGCCGACGGGTCCACCCCTTTTGGAAAACAATATGGGCAATCCTCCTAAAACTAGATATTGAGCTCCCATTTGATCCAGCAATAGCACTCCTGGGAATATACCCGAGAGACCGAAAAACACATAGCAGAAACACTGTCTGTACTTCTTTATTCATCTCTGCGCTATTCACTATAGCTAGAATCTGGAAACAACCTAAATGCCCGAGAACAGAGACTGGCTAAAGAAACTGTGGTTCATCTACACTATGGAATACTATGCGGCTGTCAGAAAAGATGAAATTATAAAATTTACCTGCAAATGAATGGACTTGGAGACTATCATGCTGAGTGAAATTAGTCAGAAGGAAAAGGACAGATATAGAGTGACTGCCATTCATTAATATGACATAAATAGATACCAGTGTTTTACTAAATGTGGGAAATGGTAATGGCAGATTAAAACTCACCATTGAATATACACAAAGAGACTTAAGTGATAAACTCTAAATATCTGCAGGGCTAGCCACAATGTGTAAAATAAGAGGGAGAGAGATGCAGAGACAGAGAGAGAGACAGAGAGAGAAAGAGAGGAAACTGGGGTACCTGCTATTAAGGCAGCATGGGGGTGGGCGGGAGGGGTGGGGGTATATTGGTGGTGGAAATGGGGCACTGGTGGAGGGATGGGTGCTGGTATACTGTATTACCAAGAACCAATTATGAACACCTTTGTAATTGTATGTTTCACGGTGGTATAATAAAAAATTTAAAAAAAATCTATCAGTTATTAAAGAGACTTTAACTGACCACTGGGAGATGTACAGAATATGAAATTACGTTACCCGAGCTTCCATCCCAGCTTACTGAATAGTTTATCTCAAGCATGTTTGAAGGATTAAGAGTAAATATAAGTGAAGAATGCCTAACATTGAGTAGGATCTCAGAGATCTTAGCTCTTATATCTAGCAGCAGTACAGCCAAAATGGCAGAACTAGTATGATTTCATACAACTAGTATAATAGTACTTGTACACTGGTACCGTGACAATAATAACAGTGGTTGTCACTAGTTGTAATAGTAGTATATTAGTAGCAACAGTACAACACTAGTATAGTATACAACACTTGGAATAGAATCAATGATAATAGTAAGAGCATGCTAACACTAAACGTAGTATTACTATAGGGCCAGGAGACATCATAAATTTGAGGTAGGATAGGAATAGAAGTAATATTTGCCAGAATATTACAGAATATTACAAAACATGGCCTCTTGCTCTCCCTCTTTCCAGTGAACAACTGGTCCATTTGTAATCCATTTATTAATCTCTTGACATTGCCCCACTGAACCCACTCTCTTCTCATCACAGTAGAAAGCTATAATCCCAAACATAGCATGTTGTCTCTAGTTTTTCACTTTTACACATCCTGTACCCTCTTCCTTAGAGACCTTATCACTTGTCCATTTTGATAACTCCTATTCATTCTTTGAAGAGCACCTTCTGTTTAAAATGTTTTTAAAGTTTTCCCCTATTCTAACACTGTATCAGGCCTCCTATTTTCTTGTATAATTCCTCACTAGAAAAAAAAGAAAACCTTAGAATTTAGAGTTTGTAATCCAGTTTTCAAATACAGACATTATGTTAAATACCAATTCATTTAATCTTGAGAAAAAATCCTGACATGGACCAGAGAGATTTTACATCGTGTAGGCCATTTCCCTTGCATATGGTCAACCTGAGTTAGACCCCTGACACTATGTCTAGCCTTCTGAGATTCACGAGGAATAATCCCTACTTGCAGAGTCAGGAGTAAAACCTAAGTACAGTTGGACATGACCTAAACCACCACCCCCTCAAAAAAATCTTGAACTTGCTTATGAATGTGTTTTCTTGTCTATTTCCCTGGATATAAGTTTCAAAAATTATTACTGGTTACCCACAATGTTATAAACAAGTGCTACATGTTTGTGAACCAAATAACTTTGTCTCTGTCCTCAAAGGCTTGATTTGGTGGGAGAAGCAGGCAAGTACGCAGCTGATTATACTGCAATGGAATACACTGAATCATATAAGAGGGGACACTAAGAGCTCATGAAAGAAATACAAACCATCTTGAGAGAGGATGTCAGAGAAATTTTCCTGGAGAATGTAATGCTTGGTCTGGACTTAAAGAATTCATTAGTCAAAAGGAGAGATGACAAAATGTCATGAGTTGAGGACAGTGTGTGATCTAAAGTAAAAAGGAAAACTTGCAGAATCACTGGGCACATTGGATGGAAGAACCAGAACCACAGGAAAGAACTGTCATAGGACTTAGAGCTGGGCAGTCAGACACACCATTATAAGCAGATCTGGTTGCTCCATTAGCTAGCATTTAGACCACGAATTCTTTGAAGAATTAAATTTATTTTATTTGCTTTTATGTTCTATGCTTTAGGCACAGCACCTAAGGCAAAGAAACACTTATTAAGTTTGTCCAAGTTTTGCCTGAATAAGCAATGAACGAACAACAGAATACTGTGGAGAAACTCCACTCACATTTTTTCCTTTTCTCTGTGGTTTTTATTATTTCAGAAAGACAATCTTATCCCCGATATAACAATACCTCTTTCGTGCTGACTGTGCTCAAAACAAAATCTATAAAATTTTCATCTAAAACATTTTATTAATATTTTAGACTAGAGGCATGTGCTTGGCATTTTATTGATGAGAGAAAAAGCAAATTAAAAGGCAGAGTCCAGAGAAACATCAAACTGAATCCAAATGATAGGAGAAATAACCAGAGAAAGAACAGCATTAAAAGAAATGGTTTGAAAATATTCAAAAGTCCATAAATCATCTGGTAACTGTGCTGTCTTGTTTAGAAACCCCAAATAGAAAAAATTAATTTCTTCTGTGTTATTTCATCATAACTGGCAGCTCAGAACTCCCAGGAACTAGGAGTCTGTGGATCTTAGCATTAAGAGCGGGAAGAACTGATCTCAGAGCGTCATCTGAGAGCCAACTTGGGAAAAGCCACAGTGCTGGGTGTAGGCTTCCAGAACCCTTGCAGAGATCTCTCATTCCAGCATGGTGTTTCAAGGAGACAGAGATCCCTTGGGAGTTCCCAAACAAAGAGAATGGTTCAAGGATAAAGTCATACCAGGAACAGTGCCAAACCCCAAGTAGCCCTGGAGTTCCCTGACCAAGGGCCAAACTGTCAGGGATCTGCCAATCAGTCTTTTTTATGGAACACACTTTGTACCCATAACAGCACTTAGTTAACTGAGACACATTCTTGCCTACCTCTCTATAGTGCGCGAAAAAGAGGAAACTACCTAGGTGAAAAGAAGTGAATTCTAAAGCTATCCTACCACTGAGTTTTGTTTACACAAATCTCCAAATTCTTATCTAGAAATTAACAAGTAAAAAAGAAAGAAAGAACACAAAGAAGAGTGATGTAAGCATGAAATGAAGCCATTTACTTAAAGCAATGTTCTCAAACATTTTTCTGACTGTGGTCGTTTTCCAACTTTGTTCTCTTCCTGCGCCCTCCAGTACTTTGGGGTGCCCTCCAGGTCACCTGCTGTGCCCCCCATGTTGTACTTCTCACTTCTTCCTCCTTGGAGGCTCTTAGGGAGCCACAGGTGCTACCAGCTGAGAAACACTACCTTGAAGCATGAATATTCTGCACATATTACTTGGCTATATATCAGTGCCCATCTATATACTCACTTTCAGCATAAGGATGTTTTAGAATTCTTTTGTACTCAGTTCAGAGAAGCTCAAATTTGTGTAAAGGCAAACTAATACTACTGCTTGTCTCCAAATATACAAGATTTAATAGACAGTGAGCATTTGGGGAATTGCCTTCCTGGAGAGGGTAAAGGGGAGGATGAATATCTTTCCTGTTAAGCCCATTATATTTACCTCAAAATGTCTTTGATGGCTCTATTCCCTCACTATTTTACAAAAACCTTTAGTAACTGGAGTTTCAAATTTTCAAAAATCAGAATCATTTGATCTAGAGGATAGGTAAGGGCTAAGTCAGGTCCGAAGGTGTCATTTCTCTCATCTATCAGCTGTGAGATGCTGGAAGAGTCTCTGAAAGTTTATCTATAAAAAAACAATCTGTGCCTCATAGAGTTTAAATACTCAATAAAACTATATACACATAAATTTGCCCCACACAAGGTTGACTTATTAAAATCACTCATTCATTAGTTCATTCACTCATTCAACAAACAGATATTCAGCATCTTCAATGTGCAGGAACAGATGCCATTGGGCTACATTGGCACGTGATAGGGTCCAATAGAAATAAATGTTACTTGTGCCTGCTCGAGCAAATCGATAAATAACGGGATTCAAGTGATCAAGTGATCAAGTGATCAATGTGCAGGAAATAGTTTAGGGATTGATGTTTTAGTTGTGGACTTAATAATTCCTTAATCTTGGGGGATTTTTGCTCTCATGGATGCAGGCAATAAATAAATAAATTGTGAGCATGTGAGCGCTCTCTTTGTCTCTCTCTCTCTCTCTTTCTCTCTGAGGAAAAAGAAGCAGAATCAAGATCACCTCACAGACAGCAATAGGATGGAAGCAAACATTAGTATTTTTTTCCTCTTTGTTAATTTTGCTCCCAAATTTTCCCACCACATGGGCATGTGCATCCAGAAAGCATGAATAACTAAGTATACTGAGTTGAATCACTGTCACTGTATCACTGTCTTCCCGTTGTTCATCGATTTGCTCGAGCGGGTCCCAGTAACATCTCCATATGTCCTGTCTCATGCTAGTAGAGCCCAAGGGCATCTGCTTGCTCCAGGAACATAAAGAGCCACAATCCATTCCGGAATGAGGTCTATAATTGTTACTGGTATTTGGCATATCAAATACAACACGGGTAGCTTGCCAGGCTCTGCCGTGCAGGTACTATACTCTTGCAGTCATCTCTAAGTCCAGCATTTAATGATGAATCGGCGCCGCCGCTTGCAGCCGCAGCGAGCCGGACTGTGATAGGCTGGTCTGCTGGGTGGAGTTCTGACTGAGTTGAATCATCAGGCAATAAATAAAGTTGTGAACACCAATAAAAAGAGTCCGTGATCTCCCCACATAACGGACAGTTTGAAATTTCTTGGGAGACCCTTGGAGACTCATAGTTGTGCTGCCTCTGGCTTGTCATAGTTGACACTACAGAGGCAATTCTCAGAGAATGCAACTTCCCTCCACAGAAGGACAGCTCCAATAATGCCAGTTTTGTTGTAACAAGGCATGGATCAACGTTGGGTTGAGCTGAGTCCAAGTTGAGGAGAAAGAAAAGAAGGACCAGCTGTGAAAAGATCAATTTGTTTCTTATCCATTCTTTCTTACAGCCCAAAAGTCTGGCTCCCCACATTGGCTGGGATCTGTCTACCACAGATGCCAAGTAGGACACAGCCTGAAGAAACAATCCCTGTTCCCTCTGAAGAGGGAGCATTCAGCCTTCCTAGCAGAGTCAGTGATATAGCCCAACATTCAGCTGTATTGCTTTGGGGTGACATAGGTTAGAACAGCTGCCAGGGATGGCTCTTCTCTAATCCCAAACTGTAACTATTCAACTTTTCCTCTTACTTTAGAAACTATCGAAGTGTTCACTGAGTGCGAGAGAGAGAACTGGCATTTCCACATACCAGTTGAGGGTATAAATTGGTGCCTCCTTAGAAAGCCCTTTGGCATTTTCTATGGAAACAGAAAGCTTTCAGACAACCAGTCTGGTTCTAGGGATTCATCTTTCATATTCATTTCAATTAGCACTCTGACATGAATGCATGAATATGTTCGTTGCAGCACTGTACGTACTAGTCAAAATTCTGAATGAATTGAACATTAAATTGCAGTAAAAGAGTAAGTTATTATCAATTTATGTGGAAAATGTACAAAAGATAAAGGAGAAAATTCAGTGTGTAATTTGTATGTATGGTTCAATTCATTTGTTTTATGTTATATGTCATCGTCTTCATCAGTATGTTCTGTGGTACCTGTGCTTTCACTCAGTTCCACTCCCAGTCCCATGGCTTGAGGGCAAAAGGACTCATGTAGAGGCCTGCAGGAATGCAAGACGTCAGAAAGGAATGAACACTGCAGAGAAAGAGGCCTTGCAAGCTCCTAGTCTCTCTCCTCTGTAGGTCTCTTTTTCTGGCCCCCAAAAAACTTAAGTACTCAGATGGGAATTGCTTCTATGTGTTTTTTTTTCTTAAATTGTTCCCGAGCTCCTCCGTTTGGATAGTCAAGTGAGAGCACACTCCTAGTATTTTCAGGGTTTCAGACTCTTTATAATGGATGACCCATTTCCTTCTTTCAGCACAGAGAACAAATGTGAAGGAAACTAAAAGCGGATTGAAAGAAAGAACAGTTCATATTTTCACAACCAGAATTTACTCCCTTCCAGCTCGACAACATCCAAAATGTTTCCAGCATCAAAGTTCACAATGAACACCAAATGTTAGAGAGAAAAAAGGAAATCATTCTTCCAATCTTATCTAATTAGCTGTGGGATTTTGATGGATCTGCCTTTCTTACTGTAGTTCAGTGATATGGACTACATGTGCTTGGGGTCAGCTCAGGAATCTCAAATACCTATGTTGACGGCCCATAATTCTTTCTTTCCTCCAGACTCTATATGATTACTAAGGTCCCTTTTGGAAAAATAAGTGCTTTAAACAGTAATCGACAGTCCAAAATTATATGAATGGTAACACTTGACTCTCTTCCCCAGATGTAACATCACCTACATTTATTCTGCAGTTAATGGTTGTTTTTTCTTTAAAAAAACCTCAAAAGTTTACTTGAAACACCATTCATTTATTGAGTCAACTTAGATTCTTGCTTATTAGTGGCACATTAGTTTTGTCTCTTTATATGTTATAGAATCTAGAGCAAGTAAGTCCATATAAACTTGACTTCTGACTGTTTTACTGGGCTGTCCCACAGCTGTTGTATGCATAAATATCCTGGTTGCTGGAGAAACAATTAAATTATAGGAAAAAATTCTATAGTAGTTTTCAAATGACAATGCCTTTTACCCCCTACACAAGGAATTTCTTAGGATTCCTGTTGGTTTTAAGGGAATTTTCAGATTTCTTCCAATTGTATTCTTTCTCATGAATCACAGAGTGAGGAATCCCATTATTGATAGACTATTTTGTCTCATTTGTAGAAATAGTCATACCTTGCTCTTGTCTGGAGTGGCCTTGAGGCATAAAAGTCTCTGAGGAACCTAACAAAGGTACAATTCAAACTTCTACCATAATTGTTGAGAAAGTGCATGACTAATAATCTAGTAAATCATTTTGCAAGTCATATGATGTCCAGTGCTTTGGTTATAACAAAGCTGACAGGAACCTAATTAAAACAACAGTTGAGAAATCATTAAAATATTTTTTGATGAATCTTTCTATGTGATTTTTGGCATTCAACATATATAGAGATTATAACAATCTGTGAATTGATTTCTCACTGCTTATAAACAGCATTAAAAGAAGACTATAATTTATAAATCATATAGCCACACTTATTTAACAAAATTTAAATTAATAATTCATATATTGTGCTAGGAATAATGAATATGCTACAATTGATAAAATGATCTGGTGCTAAAACCTTTTAATCGGAGAGTATTAAGGAAATGGCAATATCAACATTTATATAAATATATACATTCATATATATTTATTTCAGAGAACCAAAACTTCTACCAGAGAAATCACTTGATCACTTGAATCCAGTTATTCATTGATTTGCTCGAGCAGGCACCAGTAACAATTCCATTGGATCCTATCACATGCCAATGTAGCCCAATGGCATCTGGTTGATTCAGGAATATGAAGAGCCTCAAACCGTTCATTCAGGGTCTTGAAAAGGAAGTCTGACCATCTTGTAGGTGGGCGGCCATGTGGTCTTTTTGACATCCCGTGGGATCCAGTCGGACACGATTATAGAAAAAATAGACATGATTATAGAATAAGAATAGAACAGCTTTCAGGATCATGATTCTAGGTGGCCATAACCCAACAGTATGAAAAATGCTTAGTTTAGAACTGGAGATAAACAATTTCATCATAATTAGTTTTAGTTGGCCTTCAAAATTCCTTTTTCTCCTGGGAATAGCAGGACGCTGAATCCATAGAATACCAGGGTTTCTTGGAAATGCTTTACAATGAGAAGGAAATGAATCAAGAATAGGTAGAAAATATTCATTTGTTTTATCAATATTTATCAGATAACCTTATTCCCTATTACTCTGAACAGTCCCTTTTCTAACTCTACCACAAAACTGTCAAATTACTCACTATGCTAGTGTAGACCCCAGTGTAGTGGGATTCATTAACTCTTTGAAGATCAAATTGAGATGAAAAATCAGAGTATTTACAGACCCAGGCAGTCTCATTTGCAGTCTCTTAACTACTATACACATTGTGACTACTATTTTAGTGTTATGAACTATGAGAACAGTAATAGTGTGAAAGAGAACTTCTAGAAATACACTGGGCTCTTCATTGGCTCAATTCATTCAGAGTGTAGTGGTTCCATATATATATTTCATATATATTCATATATGTATATAAATACATATATTCATAATATAAGTATGAATAAATTCATACATATATTTCATATGTATATATAAATACATATATAGCGCACATGCTGCATGGACACACATGCTGCCTGAGCCTATGTGGCTGAGCACAT
The DNA here is from genome assembly GCA_021461705.1 of Cryptotis parvus. Lineage (NCBI taxonomy): Eukaryota > Metazoa > Chordata > Mammalia > Eulipotyphla > Soricidae > Cryptotis > Cryptotis parvus. Next base: position 18,694 of record JAJIBD010026814.1, read on the forward strand.
GTGGTGCCTGAGCACGTGTGTTACCTGCATCTCCCCTCTTGAGATGTGTACTCTCTCTTTATATCCCCTCCCCCTCTTCTAAAACCTCCTTAATAAAACCTGTTTTACTTCAAAAAAATAAATATATATATACATAAATACACATATGTATATATGCACATAGGGAAAGTCTGCAGAGGATTGAGGATTGGACACCATGATCACTGAGGTCAGACTTAGAGAAGAGGGGTGCAGCTGACCCAGGTTCCATGCACAGAATTAATTAAGTTTCCTGAGCCAACTAGGCATAATTTCTGAGTCCAGAGCCAGGTATAAACCCTGAGTATCTCAAGTGTGACCCAAAAAGGCAAAACAAAACAAAACAAAAAAGACACAGAAGACTCTTTACAGTTCTTGCCTGTTCTTGAACTGAAAAGACCCAGTCCAAAGGTTTGGTGTCATCTTTATTATCCCTAGCATCCTTTACAGCGAATGCCACCACCACCCACTGGAAATATTTTCAGGATGTAACTTTTTTTTCTACTTAAATCGTATCTGATGGATCCCCTGGTATGCAAGCTTTCAGTATCGCTAAAACGTTCCCAGTTCCATCCATCCAAAAGCTCCTATTCTAGTCTAAGCCACCATTTTCTTCTGTTTCAGTGACATTAGCTCTCTAATTTTAGTTTACTTTATTTTTTAACACTACTTCACACTTCAGCCTGAATAATATTTCTAAAATATCTAACCTTGTTCTTAAACTTGTTGACACCTGGAGTGATCTACAATTGCTTAGAGAAGGAAGCCTGAAGTCCTTCACTAAGCCCTCAAGGTCCTGCATGAAAATTGTTCTATGATCCATAACTATAAAACATATTCAAGCTTCTGTTCAGTTGAAGGATTTCAAATGAACTTTCAACTGAAGGAAAGAGGGGGTACTCTTTCCTCTATTCCCACCCAACTTTATGGGCTCGTTAATGCTACTTATCCCATTGTTTCTGCATCTGGGATATACACTTCTTACAGGTAAGAAGTTTTCTTCAAATTTTCCATCAAAGCTTTAATCAGATTTTATCAAAACTGTTGTCACATTTCCCCACTATTTAGAACAATGCTAAATATGTAGCAAGTGTTTTGTAAATGTGTGCTAAATAAAAGTTAATGTCCTCATTATCATCTCTACACAATAATGGACACAATTATCAGGGTGAGTAAAGTTAAATGGTTTGAACCTCATCATCAACACCCTCAATCTCCATTTCCCAAGGATGGGAAGTTAACTTCATTATCTACTTGTGACCACCATCCCAGGGATGACTCATCCTGGTAATTGCAGTAGGAACTTATGGACATTCTCCATGTCGTTTCTAAATTGGAGTCTTCTGACCCTGAATGAGAAAATAATGATTTTTCACTCCTGAGCATCGAAAATCAGATGGGCTGGACATGTAATCCGATTTGGAGATGACCAATGGACTAGAGCTGTTACTGACTGGATCCCACGGGATGTCAAAAGACCACATGGCCGCCCACCTACAAGATGGTCAGACTTCCTTTTCAAGACCCTGAATGAACGGTTTGAGGCTCTTCATATTCCTGAATCAACCAGATGCCATTGGGCTACATTGGGATGTGATAGGGTCCAATGGAAATGTTACTGGCGCCCGCTTGAGCAAATCGATGAATAATGGGATCAAGTGATTTTCCAAAAGTACAGAGAAATCTACTTCAAGCTGTATGGAAGAAGAACCCTTAAAGCCATGTCTTCATGGTGGGGGGGAGGGGCATAGTTTTCCAATGCAGTGAGTCCCAGACTATTGATTGGAAGTCACTATTCACTATTATCTTCTCTACACACACACACACACACACACACACACACACACACACACACACATACACACACCACTCAAAATGTTCAAAGACTTTCCAAAATTGGAATTAAACTAAGGGAAGGCTGTGTTTCATAGACCGTTTCTTTAATGAAAAAAAAAAACATTGGGTTTGCTTAAGGTCAAGAAAGAAGATGAAATGAGGCAGAACATAGGAGGGTCCAAATACCCAAACTTTTCTCACATTCTGATGCTCAGCTTCCTGGAAAGAGAAGTTTGAAAATCTGATCTTAAAATATATCAATGACGCCACTGAACATTCTATTATGATGAAGCACAGACAATGTGTGTCTTATGGAAAATGCTGACGGATGGCAAAAGCCCAAGAAAGTTAATGCTCTGACTCCTTGGTTACATTGTTGAGGCTTCCTGGTAATTTCAAAAAATATAAAATGAGACTTGGATGGATTTGATTTACTTGGGAGGCAAAAGAATTCCAAGGGAATTAACTAAACTTATTGTGCTCCTACCACTCTCAGGGAACTGTTCTGTCATGCTAGTGGAACATGCAGAGCTAGATAAAGACATAAAAGTTTAAGCTCTCCAAGAATTTAACATGTAGGAATTTGCCTTCACTCATTTTAAATGGGATTGAGGAGCATCTTCTCACAGTTAGTATGAGAAGATTTCGTAGAATGAAACATGTAAAATAATTATCTCAATGGCTGGCACACAGAGGTCAATAATAAATAAATACTATTCTCTTTATTTTATGATCTGGTGAGAGAGGCACATATGGGAGTAATTATTTTGAATTGAGGAAAGTAGGTAATCAAGGAATAGAGATACAAGTAACATAATAGAAAGGTGCTCTGAGATAAATATTGAGAAATGATTCACAGAACAGGTGGCACTGGGGTTGAAGGTAAAATAGTATTTGGATAAGACATAAAGCTCTTTTCCCTGAAGTCTCTGGGACTTAAGCATATCAGTTGAGTGTAGAAACACTTCCTGGCTCAGTTAGTAACAATTGTGTCATTTGTTAACATCGTCAAATCTTTTCCATGTGGCTTTGCTTCCTATCCAAAAATAGATCACAAATGAGAAACTGAGATTTTTGGTTCCAGTGCACCCTCACAATTTGCCTGTGCCAGGAATGTTGATGGCTAGGGAGTTGAATCTGTGTAAAATGTAAAGGGTGCTGCTAAGTCTTCACTTAAGAGTGGAAACATCCAGAATGGAGCAATAGTATAACCAGTAGGGCATTTGCCTTGTACGTGCAGGACCCAGGTGTGATCCCCAGCATTCCATATGGTCCACCGAGTAGCACCAGGTATAATTCCTGAGTGCAGAGCCAGGAGTAACCCCTGAGCATCAGTGGGTGTGACTCAAAACGAAAAAAACCAGAAACTTCTATCAATTCCCTAGGGATGTTGGAAGAACACATTTTATTGGAAAGTCCTTAAGAAAACAGGCAATGACACCTTAGTGGATAGAGAATCAGTGCTCATTCTGATACACATTAATGCTTTCAGAGATTAGAATTGCTGCAGATATTGTACATAGATTACAGTAGCAAGGGCATGTGACTGGAGGAAGTTCCTAACCCAGTAGCATGAACATGGGTGATGGTAGAGTCCAAATCCCAATGAACAAGCTGCTAATTCTCAACAACATCAATCTTGGGTAATCCTATTTTGCACATAAAATTCCCTTTACATACGTGGATATTATCATTTTTGGAAAGCAAGAGAAGCTGAATAAATGGACCTTTCTTAGGTGACCACTCCTCTTAGCTTAGTCCAGCAATATTTGTTCCTCAGAGATTCTGTGTCTAATCTTTCAAACTATGCAATTCTACCTAATACTCTTCTATGCATCCCTGTTGCAGGACTCCTAAGGGCCGCTGCATCTGCTCTGGATTGCCTCCCGCAAATCACTCCGTAGATAAGGGGGTAGTCTAAATGTGGCAGTTTATCCGACCATGTATGCTGTGCTAGCTGGTATAAATATTCTCCCATGCTATCACAATCATCGTGGGACTAGCTAGATCTTACCAGCATATTAGCTTGGCCACGTAGGACACCTAAGTAATTAGACCAGAGAGAAATGCTGTTTGCTTCCAAGCAAACAAGCATGGCTCCCTGATATACTCAAAGGCAACTAAAATATAAAACTACAATGAAGTAGAGGAGACTTGTGAAGGCTTGGAGAAATATTTAACTGGCATTGGTGTTGGTCAAGGACATGCCATCTCAGAAACCCCCTTCTCTACACTTCAAAAGCATTCCTAAGCAGATTTCGGCTCAAAACATTAGCACAGTAAAGGCCCTAGGTGAGGTGCAGGGAGGGATTACCTAAGGGCATTGGACCCTCCCTGCTTTCCATAACAGTGGGGGGAAGGTCTAAGTTACAGGGATATAAACTAGCCGGTTCCCGCTCTCGCGTCCTTCTTCTTCTTCCTTGTGGGATCTCTCTCTCCTTGTGAGCGTGCATTTCCCTTTGGAAGCTTTTACACGTGGTGGTCGCCATCTTGGCCTACACGTGGCTGGGGTTCTAGCCTGGAATCCTAAGCATCGGGTTTTTTGAACCTGTGATAAGTAAAGCCTTTTAAAACTGCATCAGATTCCTGAGTTTTCATCCGTTCCTCGCCGGCTTTGGAGGTAGAAGGGAACTCGCTTCCCGGCACTGTCGGGGACCCCGGTGGAGTGCCCCGACACATCCCTGCCTTTTCACCTGCTGTGTTTTCAACCAGTCGGTCCCCCTCAACTTCTTTCCCTTCAGGATGTTTCAAAACTTAGTGTAAAGCTAAATCATCAAATCTTTTCTCCAGCCTCCATTAAATGACCTCCATCCAGCACATCCAGTGCATCCACTGAGTGCTGCTTGATTGCAGTAGCCCCATTCCTTGTCTTTTTGAGATAGTAGCTCTAGGTTTACACTGGTTAACATTTCATCTAGAATGCTGCAAGCAAAGAATACATGTAGAATAATGAGTTAATGATGAATGTGCATAGATTCTATGGGCATAATTTTACCTAGGAGAGATTGAATGTCTCTACTGACCCTTTTTCCCAAAGTTTCTCCTCTCATCTCTTATATTGGTTGAAATAAATTACAGCTAGAGGGAATTACTCACCACCTTATCTCAATGTAGCCCCGATTGTCATCAGGAGTAAAAGCTATGTGTTGAAATAATTAGTCTACCAAAAAGGGGAGATATACAGGGGCACTATAAGATCATTTACCTTCCCAAATTTCCCCAGATCCCTGACAAATTCAGGAACAACCTTAGAAATCCCCAAGGTGGCAGTGACTGTCTAGCTAATCATGAAACCAACGTCCTCATCTTAAGACAACTAGATAAACAAATTTCCTAGATTTCCCTGCAATTGACCTTGGCTATGTGGTTGGTTTTCTAGTCAGTGAATTGCCACTGCTGTATCTGAACCACGGTCCCAATAATCATGAGTGGAACTCTGTCACTCTCCATTCCATCTAGCTTACTAAAGATAAACAATCTTCCTAGAAGACAAGATGATAGTCATAAGATGGTAGGATCACTTGAAGAAGATCCCTTAGCAGAGCTTTAAATGAACAAGACAAAAACTTCCATTCTGTAAAGCTATTGAAGGTGTTATGTGTGCAGGTTTTTAAATTCTAAAATTTATAGCTTGTATCTGCATCTGCATGTACATTGTAACAAAGTCTTAAAATAACTATAATTTTAAGGAGAAAGGATGGGCAACAGTGAGAACAGATGCCAACTGGAGTTTGAGTTTGATGGCAAAAGTGTAGGCTCATGAGAGTTGGGAGGCTCTGAAGATAAGTCCTAGATATAGTCCTCCATCCCTCCTAAGTTGTGGGAGGTTTGGGAATTGTCATAATTTATGTAAAGATTATATCTTTCCTCACTAGGGAGAGGCATCTAATTAATAGTTATGGCATGGTGAGACATGGTTGGAGTTCTGGCTTTGCCACTCAGTAGCTCCTGCCCAAGCATAAAGCAAGAAACTTGGCTCACTCTCTATGAAATCATCTTTTAAGAGGTGATGTTAATCTACACTGTTCTGTTGTAGAATTACATGAGCTCAAATCGAACCCAGTACATAGAATATTATAAATGCTTTTAAAAAGTCATGCCCATTCATATATTTATATGAACTATGATGCCTCTGTGGTTTTTATTGTTTATATATTTCATTCAGAAAAAAAAATCCTGATTATTTACCTCCTGTCAGAAGAAACAAGGAAAACAGGGACAGAAACACCTAGTCCCAGCCCTCCAAAGAGGATGCCAATATCCTTCAGATATTTTTTCTATTTTTCACTACTTTTCCTTTGGTTGCAACTGTAAAGGAAACCCTCCTCTAGGCCTGTCTCTCAGCTCAATCTATCAAACAGGAGAAAGCTCTAAAAGCAAAGATGCATTTGGGCCCTGCAAGGTGAAAGGCCAACCCAGAGAGCACCATGCAACTGTGGAACTAGAGCCAGAGCTGCTGTGGATGTAATCTGATCTGGCCACAGAGATATGACTAAGTGAAAGCCCATCTGCTGTGAGGTTTCCCTGGGCTCCCAGGAGGGTCCAGAGCAGGATATGAGGCAGCGGCGACGGCGATGTGAAGGGTCTGCACGGAAATGGTGCGATCCCCCACACTCAGTGTGTCTCACGAAGGCTGATGGGGGTCTCCCCACAGCATGACCTCATCCCAGAGCTCACTTCCCAACTCTAGACACACAGCTCCCTCCCTGTGGGCAGAGGCTTAGGGTCTGCGTGAACATGTATGAATGTGTATAAGCTTGTGCTGCATCTGCTGCTGGAAGGTTAGGCTAAGGTTTTCCATTTTAGCATGATGGATGATTGTTTGCACTGGGGAGAAGAATGCTATTGTGGTTCATGTAGACTGTGTTCAACAGCTTCACTAGTTTCTATCAACTTCCTTTGTTTGTTTGTTTATTTCGGTCAAGGTTTTTGGGTCACATCTGGCATTGCTCAGGGCTTACTCCTGACCCTATACTCAGGGTTCACTCCTGCTGGTACTCAGGAACCATCACTTGTACAGGTGATGAGCTCAAATTGACTGTGTGCAAGGTAAGCAACCTACTCAGTGTGCGATCTCTCTAGTCCTCTTTTAGTTAGAGAATCCCTTGCCAAGTTGTGATGGTCAGAAACATTGCCAACTTTAGAGCTGGTCTACAGATCGAGCTTACCTGGGCATGGGGAGGCAAGAGATATTTGGGACATTGAGGGTGGAAAGAAGTCAGGCACTCTGGTGGTGGGTCTGGTGTTGGAATAATGTATACATAAGAAACTATCATTAACAGTATGTAAATCATGGCACGTAAATATAAATGGGGACAAAGATATGCAGAAACATTTTACTCTGTGTGTGGCACACTGATGTAATAAGCCACTTGTTTTGTTTAATAAAGCATGAATATGAGGATTTTTTTAAATGTTGCCACTCATTTCCAAGTATCCCTTAGGGTACTATAATCATCCCAACTGAGAGTCACTTATAAGTACGTAAACCACATCCGTCTACTTAAAATAAGGGAATAGAATATACAAGGGGAAGATTCAATATGGTAGGTCTTCAACACTGCAACTATTTTTTAGAAATGATGCAATGTCACCAGACAGTTTGTTTCATAACTAATCATGTTTTTTAAGTAGAAAGGGTAATATAGAAATAAATAAGTAAATAATAATTTATTTCATAATAATAATAATAATTGATAATAATCAATACAACACATGATGTATGTAATAATCAATACAACACATGATGTCCTACGCAAACTACAAAGCTCTTCATCATACACCTTCTGGCAACCTTGAATGGATGTAGTCTTTCTCCATTGCATAGATGAAGATACTTAAGCTTATGGGGAAACAGTGGTCTCAGGATCATGAAGATTATATGTCACTAAGGTGGTATTTGACCCAGGTCTGCATGAAATAAAACCCAAATTCAGAGTCACTGGGTTATCTTGTTCCATTATTATTTTGGAATCTGCATTCACTCTAATAAAAAATTTAAACTGTGACTTAAACCAGTGAGTGTTTAATAAGAGCTTATACATCCAGCATCAGCCCGTACTAAAAGTGGGAGGATATGAGTGGAAGATTCAGATTTTCCATGGTCTTAGATATACTACTCTAGCTCATACTTATAAATTAATGTAAGAGTATATAATTATCCACTAAATATATAGTTCATTTTAAATTATAAAAGTAAGCATCACATTGAAGAGAAAGAAATTGTTCTAATGACTATGTTTCTAATTATAAGTTGCTAAATAGGGTAGCCCATTTAGTTTAGGGACTATAGTTTTAAGCATATAAATTACATTGGATGGTTCAGAAGTCTAATCCCAGTCCTGATACTTACCATTCATGTTGCTTTAGGAAAAGTACTTTCCACTTGAAATCTCAGACAATTCCTTAGCAAAATGAAGAATAAACTCCTCTCTATACTAACACCCACATTGAGAACCCGGATGTAAGGTTAAGTGTCTCACAAATAAGGACACTGGACCTATTTCCATGACACTCTCCACTATTTGCACTTTTATGCACATTTGTGTTCTTATGTGTAGTTGACACCTGACTTAGGTTAGAGGTGCTCCTGGTACCAAATATAGTACCATAAATCTAAGTGGCTTAGCCACATACAAGACAAGTGTCTAATTCCTGTACTAGCACTCTGTCTCTGTGAGTAGGTTCTTTGTTTAATATCCAAGCTTGCCTTTTGAAGATGATTCAGTTCAGTCATTCATAAAATGAATGCCTATATGTAACAGTTATCACTCAAGGTGCCAATTAAATTCTGTTGAGTCACCTAAGACCTAAAGAATGAGTTTGATATTAAGCGTTGATCTCAGTTACCACAAGGAAACCAGATGTTCCCGTTGTACTCTGCATCTGACAGCAAAAAGCATTCAAATTCGTAGAGATGTATTCTTCATCTGCTGGTCTCTCTCAACATCTTTGGAGAACAGAACATCTAGTACACAAAGGCAAAAGATCACCGATTTCCTCCAAATAAAGTGAACTCCAAAGCAGAATATTTGGGCATGGAAAATCTGACAAATATATAGAACTCTTCAACCTAAGCATCTTGAAAATGGCCTGAAAAAATGAAAAGCTATGACTTCACTTGTGATTAGTTCCCATGGGAAATAAAGGTAAACTAGCATATTCTATGGTGTATATAAACTAGAAACTTTGCATCTATAGCTGAGTACTCGATAATATATTCTCCAGAATTGGAAGAGTGTAAAAATGTTATTTCATTGCCGTTTTCTCAATCATGCCATTCTTCTGTGAGTCTTCATACAAAGAAACTGGTAGGAAATTCTATCTTAATTGAGTTGGTAGTCGTTCTTTCCCATCAATTCATTTAGGTGTCCACATGTATTATGTGGCCCATACCACTTAGGAACTAAGTGGGCCCCTTGCTTTTCCTGGTCAGGTCATTTATCCTCACTGCTCAAGAACACATTTATAGAACACATCTTTGCCCCCAATTTTAGCAGAGGGAGAGATCTTTTCAAGACTTAGGACTCTGGGGTTGTGACCACCTGAGGTCTCCTCAGCTTCTGAGACCTCAATAGAAGATAAATGTTCTCACTTTTCACTAAACACCCCTCAACTCTATCCCACTGCATGTCTCTTCAATTAGTTCTCTCCGGGATCTGGAAGATTATAATGGTATTGGAGTTCAAGTTCTGGTCCCAAAACAACCACCTATTCACATAGTCACCCAGGTAATGTCTCTAGAATACCATTCTCTTATGCAGGCTTGGCTTCCTGGCTGTCTAAGGACCTAATTCTGTGCTCTGACATTCAGTGTTAGTTTACAGGATTTCCTTGATTTGGATGTTTTCTTGCTCTACCCAGCATCTTTCTACATAGAGCTTTGTTATCAGAAGGAGAAAAGAATACCTTGTCTAATAATGGTTCATAGGGCTAGATATTAAGTGACTGGGTTCATAGAACTAGGAAAAAAGGATGCTTTCTTTTACAAAGACCCTGGTCTGTCTTCTCATCACAAAGCCTCATTAGATCCAGTCAAAGTCTGACCTGATGTTTGTCTCGGTCACCTCTTATGTGATAGAGCTTAATACATCACTTATCACTTGTCACTTGTCACTTGCCTTCCTGTTGTTCATCGATTTGCTCAAGCAGGCACAAGTAACATCTCCATTTGTTGGGAATGAGTTATTGTTATTGTTTTTGGCATATCGAATACACCACGGTAGCTTGCCAGGCTCTGTCGTGGCTCTGGGATCATCCCAGGGGGCCCAGTCTTTTTCTATGTAGACCATCAACCATCCAGGGCCTATGGGGCAGAACCCTGGATGTAGAAGCCTGTCTCCTGCCTGCCACCTGCTGACGCAGCCCAACACTGCAGCCACACCTGCAACACCTTGAGGGGCACACCTTAATATATATTAAGTTTATGCCTAATACATATTAAGTTTAATTAATATGTAAGTATGGGTCTGGGTTCTTAAGGTTGAATGTACTCAAATATCAATAATTTCATCTACTTCCCTTCCTATACCAATTTTCAAATAAAATTGCATCTTGCTGAATAGCCAAAGTACTTCTTTGAAAGATAACCATTTACTACTGATTTTTGCTCAACCGTAGTCTAATAAGAGTTTTCCTTGGCAATTCTTCACTAGTTTTGATAAACTGCTGGCAGAATCCACTTCAAAGTAAGCATCCCTCAGTCTCCTACTACGCAGCTGTCTCACTGATTCATCCTGGCCCCCCATTGCCTCTTGTCCATGGGGATTATCAAAGCTTCACCATAATTTCCTTATAAAGTATTTCCATGGGGGTGGAGGGAATCCTCCACCATCTGCTTCGAAAAATGAGTCATCTATCAAGACTCACTAGGGAACACTCGCTGTATACCATTTATCTGCAAGTCAAGTCCAGTCCTGGTTTAGGCAGGTGTTCCAAAGAATTTATGAAGACTTTGAACTTTCCCTGCAATGACTGATCTCTGAGACAATGTCTAAAAGACTTGCTATGTGTCTCACTAAGGGGCCCCTTAGTCCCCAGATACTACAGCTCCATCTGATGAGATCACTGAGCTAAAAAAGAAACCGGGGAAGTTAAAAAGACAAAGCTGCGGATCATGTACAGAAGCACTCAGTGGGCTGGGGATCATGTTGTGTATCCACTTGTACCTCTCAACTACCTTTGTATTTCTTATCTCAGTAGAAGAGCTCAGTGTGTGTGTAGGACTTTTGAAAAGATAAAGTCTTCTGGTAACTTGTGGATGTTACAGAAATCTCTACAAGTCATTTTATCTAGGGCAAATCTTATCCAAACAGAAGTAATTCTGGATATTAGCTTCAGCTTATCACAACTCAGTGTGTGGGCAAAACTGGCAACCACTCTAGCCTCCCTTCCTGGACTCTCTCTTGAGGACTTTCTCTGTTAGGCCATTTTAACTTGCCAACATGTACTATGGATGAATGCTCAGAGTTATTGATGAGCCGTTACCCCGATAAGCCTGACATTTATTATGGCTAGGACCGACTCTGGATGATAAAGATATAAATTTAAGTCCAGATTTGCTCTCCTTTCTGGTCTGACTCTCTCAGCACTGCCAAGCTTCTACATCAAGAGGCTACTTCAGAATTATTAGGCTAGAGCTAGGGTTTGCTTCTTAGAAGGTGTTTGAAAATGCACTTATACACAAGAGAGCTATCATCCCATTAAGTCATTGTTCTCAAATCCTAGGGTTGCTATAATGCAGTACCATGAATTTAGTGACTTAAAATAACAAAATAATTCTTTCACAGTCTGGACAACAGTGTCAAAACTAAGTTTAACTGAGCAAAAAAGCAAGCTGTCACAGGGCTGGATTCTCTTGGAGGCTCTGTAGGAGACCTGTTCCTTATTTTCCACTTCTAATAACTGCCAGTATTCCTTGTCTGGTGGCTACATCATTTCAGTCTCCATTTCCTGGCCACATTGTCTTCACCTCTTACATCTTCAAATCACCTTCTGGTCCCCTTTTATAAGGTTATTTGTGATTGTATCAAAGATAGTCTTAAAGTCAAAATTCTTAATTATATTGGCAGTCTCTTTGACTGTGTAAGAGTCAAAGAGTGTAACAGGATCTGGGAAATTGGGACAGGCTCTCTTCATTTGTTTGCCATAATTTTCCTCTCAGCTATATGAAATGAACATTCTCACTCCCACTTCTCAACCTGAGTGTGGCAAACAAGAGTAAACATATATGAAACATTTCACACACTAGTTAAAGGCAGAGCTGGAAATAAGATCGGTTCTAACTAGCTTTAAGTCACAGGCATCTTCTATCATTGTTTCTCAACACTGGTGAAAATACTGCTCTTCATTTCTACAGTGTAAGTCAAAGAACCCAGTATGATTCATGTGAGAATTCATCTTTTGTTAAGTCACTGTGTGCTGTGTGGCTGAGCAAGTCTCCTATCCTCTCTGGACTCAGATTCCCTATAACTTTGTAGCATCCTAGCTTTGAAGATTCAGATGATGCTTACACTTATATTCAAATAGAGAAACTATTATAAATACTTTATAAACTTAAGTATTTATATATAGACTTAATGTAGACTTAAAATCACCACTGCTACTGTTTTAAGTTGTGAGTTAAAGGAGAAATGAGGGAGCTGGAGAGATTGGACAGTAGGGAAGACACTTGTCTTGCACATAGATGAACTGGATTCGATTTCTGGCACCACATATTGTCCCAAGAACCCTACAGGAATGATCCCAGAGCGCAGAAATAGGAGCAAGCTTTGAGCTCCTGGCTTGCCTCCCCTCCACAAACAAAAAAGAGAAAGAGACAAGACTACCCAGCAAATGAAGGACCAGCTCTGATGTACTGCCAAGGAGGATATGATTCACATATCTCTGGGGACCAGTCCATCAATCTGGACCGTTTTGGGGCTATGCTGCGGTAGCTTCTAGCTCAGTCATCTAGTTAACTCTAAATAAGGGAAAATTTCCTAGATTTGTCTGAAGAAACATAATGTGCAAAGACTTGAAAATCAATGGGAAAACAGAACCCTTAAAACATGCTATCAAATAGCTTTATATTTTGTCATTTGAGTTATTAGGTCAAGTTTGTGTTTTTTGACAAGTAGAAATTTATTCCCACTTTTCAAGGTAAGTTCATCTGTTTCTTGCGAACAAATAATCCCTCAATGACTATGAAACCTCCCTTAGGAAATACGCTTTTCAATGAGTTTATACATATGTGTGAGAGGAAAGTTATAAACATAAAATAGTGGAGGAGAAAGTTATGAGGGATATTTGAGTAAATGGTAACCAGAATACTCATTGTGATTAACCTAGGAATCTCACAGCCTGAACAAGACTTATAACAAGTCATAAGTCTATATATTATATATTATATATATTGATTATTCTTATTTTAGTATAGTATATATAAATTCTATTGATTCTTCTTATTTTACTAAACCCATTTCTAGAACATAGCTAGAAAATTACTTTCATTCCATTTATAAATGGTAAAATAAAGGCCCTGAAGAGAATAAGTGTCTTTCCTGTGAAGAACCCAGTTACAGCATTTGCACAGAAAGACATAGACTTTTTGTTTTTATTGAATCACTGTAAGTAAAACAGTTACAAAGCTCTTGATTGTTGAGTTTCAGTGACACAACTTTCCAACTCCTGTCCCTCCACCATTGTACATTTCCCACCATCAATGCCTCCAATTTCCCTCCTGCTATTTTAGCTATACCATTCTGACATAGAATCCAAAGAAATACAACCAAAGCCTTTGTTGTCCAAGTATTAAGATCACAAAACTTTAATATATGCAAACTGCATAAATAGTGCCTACTTTCCAAGACCCACTAAAAAATATGAGCCATTATTATCCACAAAACAAATATCTATGGTGATCTAGTAAAGGAAAATTGAGACATGAACTAAGGGAATGATTGTTACAGATCCATACAAGTATTCAACTCATCTGTAACAACTGAGTCCAAAAAGTTGAATCTGCATTGTCTTCAAAGCTCTGCATTTACTCTGAGACCAGCCCTAAATCCAAGATTTTTTAATTCTGATTTTTTATTGCAACATAGGCTCAGATTGATAAGTATTATCAAAATCTCTGAGGTGTATGTTAATGCAGGAAGAATGGTGGAGTCAAAGAGATGTGCCCAGAGCTGGAGGTTCTTTGTTCTTTTAGCTATTTCTTCGATGCCTTTGAAGGCATTCCATGCTGCTCTCTTCCTCCTGCGCAGCTCAGGCTTTAGGTCGTTCATCATGTTGACTTCTTTACCTAGGTACACATAACTGTCGCATTCAGAGATATCTGTTCCATTGAGAGTGAATGGGGTGTCTGAAACTAGTTCATTTTTCATAAACATAGTGTTCTTTAGATTCAGCTGTAGACCTATCTTTCCGCATTCTATATCAAAGTCAGCCAGCATTTGTGCCACTTGGCTAATGTTTGGTGTTATTAAAACAATGTCATCAGCGAAGCGGAGGTGGTGTAGTTGCCGACCATCTATCTTCACTCCCATTCCTTCCCATTCTAATTGTCGCATGATGTTCTCAAGGGTGGCACTGAAGAGTTTTGGTGAAATGGTATCACCCTGTTGAACCCCTCTTTTGACATCAATGATCACTTCTTTGTAGAATAGTGAGATCCTGGTGGTGAATCCGTAATACAGCTCATGAAGGATCTTGATGTATTGGGTTTGAACACCCTGTTTGGCTAGGGCTTCGATGACCGCTTCAGTCTCCACAGAATCAAAGGCTTTCTGTAAATCAATGAACGTGAGACAGAGCAGCATCTTGTACTCCCTACAAACCTCAATGAGCTTGGTTACTGGTGGATATGGTCGATTGTGCTGAATCCTTTCCGGAAGCCAGCTTGCTCGCATGGTTGTCCTTCATCAAGTGTTCTGCCAATCCTGTTCAGGATGACTTGTGTAAACAGCTTGTAGATGACGGACAACAGGCAGATGGGGCGATAGTTGCCGATGAAGATAAGACAATGCTGAGTGGCTTCAAATCCCTGATCCTCCCCATTGATCCCTATTAAGCTCAGAAATACTCTAGACAGAAGTAGGGACTCAGGTTTTCATATACACAATACACCACTGCAAAATCTGAGCTTTGAACTGTGCTTTTGAAGGTAAAAATAAAAATCATTCACCACCAAAGAAAGAATATACCTAGAATATCATAGTTCACTGAGCATTTTCTCCTTCATTTTCTTCCTTGGTTTCTGGGACATACTGATTTAGGGATTTTTATTCGTCTCACTAATGAGAAATAGAAAGACATGGTTTTCTCAAGATAATACACCATTGCCCAATAGCCAAACTAATTAAGAACCAAACTACTGTCAATATTTCTCCATTTCACCTTCTCTTTCATTTAATCAGTTGATCAGTCAGTTATTTCATGGGAACATTGGCTAATGTCCCAGTGCTTTGGGATGGAAAGAAGAATTATTTACTAAACAGTGATCTCTTCAAGGAGCTCTTGTCATCTCATAGAGAAAACAAATGAGTAATTTAATGATAACAATAAATGTTTCAATCATCTAACAAATTGTTTCCAGAATTTTTATTATTTATCTCTAAAATCTACCACAGTTCACATGCCCTTCTGAAAACCATGATGTGCAAGAGTGATAGTTCAAAATAATTAGAAAGTGGTCTGGCATAGAAACCAACCATAAACAAATCTGTTAATAAGTAGAAGAAACTGCATAGCACCTAATGTCAGAGTTTTCATCACTTAATCTGAATGGGCTCGTGTACAGTCTGTTAAAAATGAGAAATTAAAATCTGAATGAATATAAAGGAAAAGTCATTTTCTCTAAATGTAAGATCATGAAAACTTCCTTAGCCATACTATAAAGCAAATTTTCAAAATTAATATTGAAATTTGCCATATGGTAAAGTGAGGCAGAGTCTATTCTAGGAATGTTATTCTAAAGAGCCTATCGTCTATTTTACTTTCTTCCTGCATTCTTTGTCTCTCCTTTCCATCCTTTTTCCTTCCTTCCCTTTCTTTATTCCTTTCTACCTTTCCTTCTTCCTAGATTTCTAAGTTACTAAAAATTTGGGGATCAGTCATTTAATAACCAGGTTACCCAGAGTCAGGAAGAGACTTTTCCAATGTTCGCAAAATAAGCTAATGCCATATCAGGAACTGAACCTTCTTTAAACTAAGAGTTGCTCCATTCTTCCATGCAGGCCAGGTAATCTAGTTATTGGTTAATTGTGCAACCGACTTGTTTTCTGAAATCAAACAGAGAAGTTTTCCTCTTTCTTACTACTCACTCTAAGATATCTTTGAGCTTTTCCTTTCTTTGTTGTCTAAAACAAGTGAGATGAGAGGCAGAAGAGCACAAAACGAAGACCTGCAGGTGCAAATGGGAGATCCTTGACTCTAAACAAATGCACTGAATTCAAAGTCTGGTCAATGTGTTGGATCAGAATCCTTCATCACTTAGGGAGAAACTCCCAGGAGCTGCTTAGTTACATGGACTTTTGGATAGAAGTCAGCACACTGATTCCAGTGAAGACTGGAAGGAGGTTGGACATGGTGAAGGAAAAAACAAGCAGGTGTAAAAAGCAAAGAAGCAATGGGAAGTGGATGACAGGACTTCACAAAGAAGTGGACATGTGACTTCTTCAGTATACACAAGTTTCTGGCCAATGCTCCACTATTAGCTGAAAAGTGTTACATTTAGCACAGCCACAAGGAAGAGAGAATCTTACCTAAAGTGAACCTTATGTTTTCTCTAGCCTCTAGTCACAAGGAAGAGAGAATCTTACCTAAAGTGAACCTTATGTTCTCTCTAGCCTCAAAATCCGTTGCTCAGGTGCTGATCTGGAGACTCACAGACATGGGGCAGAGCTGCTACTGGCTCTCCCTGTGCCCAGCCACTCAAGAGGCACCCGAGAGGGATGGCAGGTTCTAGCTCTAGCCCGACACCCCAGCAGAGCCTCACAGCAAGCCAGACGACCCCGCACTCATGAGGAACTTCCATTTTCCACATCCGGACTTAACCCTCGTCAGAACTCCATGGAGCAGACCAGCCTATAACAGTACGGCTCATCGAGATCCACCCTGCAGCAGTCTTTTAAATCCAGCTCAAGTATGCTGATCCAGAGACTCACAGACATGGGGCAGAGCTGCTACTGGCTCTCCCTGTGCCCAGCCTCGAATGAGGCACCGGGAGAGAAGGCAGGTTCTAGCCCTGGCCCGCCACCCCAGCAGAACCTCACAACAAACCAGACGAACTCCACTGCATGACAGGCCTCCATTTTCCACATCCGGACTTTCCCTTTGTCAGAAGTCCACCCAGCAGACCAGCCTATCACAGCCCAGCTAATCGAGATCCACCCTGCAGCACTCTTTTTTCAATCCGGCCCAGATGCTGATTCAAAGACTCCCAGACAAGTGGCAGAGCTGCTACTGGCCCAACCGCTCATGAGGCACCCGGGAGGGATGGCAGGTTCCAGCACTGGCCCACCTCCAAAGCAGAGCGTCACAACAAGCCAGACGACATCCCATTCCATGAGGGGCCTCCATATTCCACATCTGGACTTCTCCCTAGTAAGAAGTCCACCAAGCAGATCAACCTATCACAGCTCGACTAGCATGGCCACAGCTGTGCTGTTCATCAACAAATGCTGAATATTTAGATGACTACAAGAATATGCTACACGCACGGCAGAGCCTGGCAAGCTACCTGTGTCGTATTTGATATGCCAAATACCAGTAACAATTATAGACCTCATTCCTATGACCTGATGGAATGGTTTGAGGCTCTTTATATTCCTGGAACAATCAGGTGCCCTTGGGCTCTACTTGCATGAGACAGGTCATATAGAGATGTTACTGGTGCCCGCTCAAGCAAATCGATGTTGAACGGGAAGACAGTGATACAGTGATACAGCCTCCAAACCAGAGCCTCCAGAAGCAACCCATGATTGAGGATTGCAAACAAGCAACAACAGAATTAGTCTCTGACTGAGAACTTCATGCAGAAGTGGTATTTACAAGTATTCACTCTGCCCTCTCAGGTGGAAAAAATGTTTACATTACTGAGAAGGATGCCACCGTAAGCCTTCAGATGCCAAGAGGGTGCAGTCTCTGGCAAACAAAAAGATGAATGGGTCTAAGCTTCACAAGCATCCTCTACTACACTCTATATGGTTTGGTTGACTGATTTTGCCTGTAATGGCCATGCTCATGAAGAGTAGCAGCCATGATCTTAGATAATTCTTCTTTTCTTTCCCCCAATCCTCGTCTTTGTGATATGTATTAGATGCAATCATCTAGTTTTCCTTCTGTGTTCTCTTGGTTAAAAAAAGGAAGAGAGTAATTCTAAAACAGTCTTTCAAATATTCTTTTTGCTTTTCCTTTCTTTCACTCATTCAATTGATGTTTGCTGAGCTTCTGCAGTATTTCAGGCTCTGTGTTAGAAATGCAGTTGTGATCACTGGCTGTGGGAAATCTAGGGTGCTATGGGGCAAAGGGTAGTAACAGAGTTCCAAACTTCCATGCTATCTAACATTTTCTAAGCATCTTAAAAGTCTAGGAAATTCCATAGAAAAGTGAACTCACAATGGGATGCGAAGTGGTGTGCAGAGAAATTTAGCATAAGCAACAAGTTTGAGTAACCGAGAGCACACCTGTATGTGATATATTTCCTCGAGTGGAGGCTGCAAAATGTCTAGGGGTGGGTGGAAAGCAAAATTTTCCCAGAGTCTCTTATTCAAAAGTCAAGGCATGATTGAATAATTCATATAAATTTTGGAAGAAATCTCCCTTTATAAGAAACCTCTTTGAGAGGAAGAGAGAGAGAGAGAGAGAAAGAGAGAGAGAGAGAGAGAGAGAGAGAGAGAGGAAGAGAGAGAGAGAGAGAAAGACAAAGAATTTAAGAACCTGACACAGAGGCAGGCTGGGGGGGAGGGAATCGGGGACATTGGTGGTGGGAAATGGGCACTGGTGGAGGGATGGATGGGTGCTGGAACATTGTATGACTGAAACCCAAATATGAACATCTTATGAACGTATTTGTAACTGTATATCTCACGGTGGTATAATAAAATATTTTTAAAAAAACTCTTTGAGATCCCTGCGCTCTTCCCACCAGGTGCGTTCCCCCCCGGCGGCTGCCCCTGACCCCGGGCTCCAGGAGAAACGGCTCCAGCTTGGAGGAGGGTCCCCACCCGCACCCATCGGCGCAGGAACTCCCTCTGACGCCATCCAGCCCCGACGCCCAGCAGATCCCTGCGCTCTTCCCACCAGGTGCGTTCCCCCCGGCGGCGGCTGCCCTGACCCCGGGCTCCAGGAGAAACGGCTCCAGCTTGGAGGAGGGTCCCCACCCGCACCCATCGGCGCAGGAACTCCCTCTGACGCCATCCAGCCCCGACGCCCAGCAGATCCCTGCGCTCTTCCCACCAGGTGCGTTCCCCCGGCGGCGGCTGCCCCTGACCCCGGGCTCCAGGAGAAACGGCTCCAGCTTGGAGGAGGGTCCCCACCCGCACCCATCGGCGCAGGAACTCCCTCTGACGCCATCCAGCCCCGACGCCCAGCAGATCCCTGCGCTCTTCCCACCAGGTGCGTTCCCCGGCGGCGGCTGCCCCTGACCCCGGGCTCCAGGAGAAACGGCTCCAGCTTGGAGGAGGGTCCCCACCCGCACCCATCGGCGCAGGAACTCCCTCTGACGCCATCCAGCCCCGACGCCCAGCAGATCCCTGCGCTCTTCCCACCAGGTGCGTTCCCCGGCGGCGGCTGCCCCTGACCCCGGGCTCCAGGAGAAACGGCTCCAGCTTGGAGGAGGGTCCCCACCCGCACCCATCGGCGCAGGAACTCCCTCTGACGCCATCCAGCCCCGACGCCCAGCAGATCCCTGCGCTCTTCCCACCAGGTGCGTTCCCCGGCGGCGGCTGCCCCTGACCCCGGGCTCCAGGAGAAACGGCTCCAGCTTTGAGGAGGGTCCCCACCCGCACCCATCGGCGCAGGAACTCCCTCTGACGCCATCCAGCCCCGACGCCCAGCAGATCCCTGCGCTCTTCCCACCAGGTGCGTTCCCCGGCGGCGGCTGCCCCTGACCCCGGGCTCCAGGAGAAACGGCTCCAGCTTGGAGGAGGGTCCCCACCCGCACCCATCGGCGCAGGAACTCCCTCTGACGCCATCCAGCCCCGACGCCCAGCAGATCCCTGCGCTCTTCCCACCAGGTGCGTTCCCCGGCGGCGGCTGCCCCTGACCCCGGGCTCCAGGAGAAACGGCTCCAGCTTGGAGGAGGGTCCCCACCCGCACCCATCGGCGCAGGAACTCCCTCTGACGCCATCCAGCCCCGACGCCCAGCAGATCCCTGCGCTCTTCCCACCAGGTGCGTTCCCCGGCGGCGGCTGCCCCTGACCCCGGGCTCCAGGAGAAACGGCTCCAGCTTTGAGGAGGGTCCCCACCCGCACCCATCGGCGCAGGAACTCCCACTGCAAGACCTCCACCCTGACCCCTGACACCTGAACCACCCACAGACACCTCAAAATTCAAAACCGCGGCGCAGCGTCAGCGAATTATATTCTCTCTATCTGACATAACATTAAGCTTTGTCCCCTACACTCTTTGCTATACGTCCCTAGCTGCAAAGTAATTCAGAAACCTACTAACTTTACTGGCTAGTCACCCAGAACACTCATTTTCAACCTACGATAGTCATTATGGTAAAACAGCGCAAAAGTCCTTCAAGCTCTACGATTGAAGTTATTAATACCGATGAGTCCAGCAATAACGATGAGCTATATAACCTCTCTGAAAAGGAATTTCGTAAGCAACTGTTAAAGATGTACAAGGAAATAAAAGAAACAATGGAATACAAACTCAGTAAAGTACAAGAGGAATTGAGAGCAGAATTGAGTAAATTTCAGACCAAAGTACAAGCAGAAATGACAGATATTAAAAATGAGGTAAGTGAACTGAAAAACACAGGAGAAGGCCTCCAAAGCAGAGTAACAGCTACTGAAGAAAGAATTAGTGATCTCGAAGACGAGGTTCAGAAATTCTGTAGACAACACCAGAAGATGGAAAAAAGACTCACAATCAACGAGCAGACTACCAGAGAAAATCGGGATGAAGCCAAAAAGGAACAACATACGCATCATTGGGGTGCCAGAAGGTCAAGAAGAAAACCCTGATGAAGAAGATACTGTCAAAGCCATCATCGCTGAAAAATTTCCCGAACTGAAGAAAGCATGCTCCCAGATACAGGAGGTCCGAAGGATACCAGCTAAAAAGAAACCCCAATAAGAATACTCCAAGACACATCCTTATTAAAATGACAAAAACGATAGACAGAGATAGAATACTGAAAGCAGCAAGATCAAAGAAGGAAATCACATACAAAGGAGCATCCCTGAGATTTACAGCAGACTTCTCAGATGAAACACTCCAAGCCCGAAAACAATGGTGGGATATAGTGAAAAGACTCAATGAACTCCAGGCCTCACCAAGAATTCTTTACCCAGCTAGACTTACTTTCAGATGCCGAAGGAAAGATACACAACTTCATGGATAAACAACAACTCAAGAAATTCATAGACTCAAAACCAACTCTAAAAGAAGGATTGAAGGGTCTATTGTAAAATAAGACAACCCAAAACCACAACAACGTTAAACAGAAAGATGGCACAAAATCCAATGACAATAATCTCGCTCAACGTCAACGGTCTAAATGCACCAATTAAGAGACACAGGGTGGCAAAATGGATTAAAAAACTGAATCCAACATTCTGCTGCCTACAAGAAACACATCTGAATAACCAGAGCAAACATAGACTCAAAGTCAAAGGCTGGAAGACCATTCTCCACGCAAACAACCCCTCCAAAAAGGCGGGTGTGGCCATACTCGTATCTGACAATATAGATTTCAGGCTGAAAAAGATCAAAAGGGACAATGAAGGCCATTTCTTAATAATTAAGGGGTATGTTTACCAGGAAGAAATCACACTGCTAAACATATATGCGCCAAACGAGGGGTCAGCAAAATACGTAAAACGACTATTAATAGACCTCAAAGAAGACATTAACAGTAGCACAATAATAGTCGGAGATTTCAACACTGCCTTATCGACTATGGATAGATCGACGAGGCTGAAACTCACCAGGGAAATACTGGACCTGAAGGAAGAAATAGAAGAAAGAGAGCTGGTTGATATATACAGGGCTTTTCATCCCAAAAAAGCTGAATACACTTTTTTTTCCAGTGCACATGGAACATACTCCAAGATAGACCATATACTGAGCCACAAAGCATACCTCAACAAAATAAAAAAGATTGAAATTGTGTCGACTATCTTTTCAGATCACGATGCACTGAAAATAGTAGTGAACCATACACAGAAGCAGGGAGCTAAACCAAACACCTGGAAACTAAACAGCTCACTGCTGAACAACAAATGGGTCATAGAAGAAATCAAACAGGAAATCAAAAGATTCTTAGAAACAAATGACAATGAAGATACCAACTATCAGAACTTGTGGGACACAGCAAAAGCTGTATTAAGAGGAAAGTTCATAGCTCTGCAAGCATTCATCAGAAAAGAAGAAAGGGCCCATATAAATAACCTGACCTCACAGCTGAAAATATTAGAAAAAGAGCAACAAGGGAAGCCCAACCCAGGCAGAAGGAAGGAAATAGTGAAACTTAGGGAGGAAATCAACGACCTGGAAACCAAAAAAACAATCCGAAAGATTAATGAAACCAAGAGCTGGTTTTTTGAAAAATTAAACAAGATCGACAAGCCACTGGCAAGACTTGTAAGGACAGGGAAAGAGAGAACCCAAATAAACAGAATCAGAAATGAAAATGGTGACATCACAACAGAAAAAACAGAAATACAAAAGATCATCAGAGGTTATTTTGAGAACCTGTATGCCACAAAACATGAGAACCTAGAAGAAATGGATAAATTCCTGAAGTCCTATAACCTCCCACGATTGAAACAAGAAGACCTCCAATACCTAAATAAGCCTATCACCATCGGGAAATTGAAACAGTAATTAAAAGTCTGCCCAAACACAAAAGCCCAGGTCCAGATGGGTTCACTGGCGAATTCTACCAAACCTTTAAGGAGGACCTACTGCCAGTCCTGTTCAAGCTCTTCCAGGAAATAGAAGAAACAGAAACACTCCCAAACAGCTTCTACGAGGCGCATATCACCCTGATACCCAAAGCAGGGAGAGACAATACAAAGAAGGAAAATTACAGACCAATCTCCTTGATGAACACAGATGCTAAGATCTTCAACAAAATACTAGCAAACAGAATCCAAAGACTCATCAAAAAGATCATACATCATGACCAAGTAGGATTCATCCCGGGAATGCAAGGATGGTTCAACATTCGCAAATCAATCAACATAATACATCACATCAATAAGAGAAAAAATAAAAACCATATGGTCCTATCGATAGATGCAGAAAAAGCATTTGACAAGATCCAGCACCCATTCATGATTAAAACCCTCCAGAAAATGGGAATTGAAGGAAGCTTCCTCAAGATAGTCAAAGTCATCTACCAAAAGCCCACAGCGAGTATCATTCTCAATGGGGAAAAATTGAAAGCCTTCCCCTTAAGATCAGGAACACGACAAGGTTGCCCTCTCTCACCTCTTTTATTCAATATAGTACTGGAGGTACTCGCCATAGCAATCAGAGAAGAAAAGGACATTAAGGGCACCCAGATAGGCAAGGAAGAAATCAAGCTATCATTATTTGCAGATGACATGATATTATATCTAGAGAACCCTAAACTCTCGACCCAAAAACTCTTAGAAACAATAGATAGGTATAGTAGAGTGGCAGGGTACAAAATCAATACCCAAAAGTCGGTGGCTTTCCTATACACAAATAACGAAAGAGAAGAAAGGGATATTAAGAAATTGATTCCATTCACAATTGTGCCACAGAAAATCAAATACCTAGGAATCAGCTTAACCAAGTGTGTAAAGGATCTATACAAAGAGAACTACAAGACACTGCTTCAAGAAATAAAAGAGGACACGAGGAAATGGAAACACACTCCCTGCTCATGGATGGGGAGAATTAACATTGTTAAGATGGTAATACTCCCTAGAGCGGTTGTACAGATTCAATGCGGTTCCTATAAGGATTCCCATGACATTCTTTAAAGAAATTGACCAAACACTTCTGAAATTCATATGGAATAATAAGCCCCCACGGATAGCTAAAGCAATCCTTGGGAAGAAGAAGATGGGAGGCATCACCTTTCCCAACCTCAAACTGTACTACAAAGCAGCAGTAATTAAAACAGCGTGGTACTGGAATAAAAACAGACCGGTGGACCTATGGAATAGAGTTGAGTATCCTGACACCCACCCTCAAAGACATGATCAGTTAATCTTTGATAAAGGTGCAAAGAGTCCAAACTGGAGTAAGGGAAAGCCTCTTCAACAAGTGGTGCTGGGAAAACTGGACAGCTACATGTAAAAAAATGAATTTGGACCTGTGTCTAACACCTTGCACAAAAAATCAGTTCAAAATGGATTAAAGATCTCAATGTCAGACCTGAATCCATAAAGTATGTTGAAGAAAATATAGGAAAAACCCTCCACGACATCGATGCTAAAGACATCTTCAAAGGTGAAGCACCATTAGCAAAGCAACTAGAAGAAAATATAAATATATGGGACTACATGAAACTGAAGAGCTTCTGCACCTCGAAAGAAACAGTGACCAAGATAGAAAGACAGTCGACGGAATGGGAAAGAATATTCACCCAATACCCATCTGATAAGGGGTTAATATCCAGGATATATCAGGCACTGGTACAGCTATATAAAAAAAAACAGCCAACCCCATTAGAAAATGGGGAGAGGAGATGAACAGAAACTTTGACAAGGAAGAAATCCGAATGGCCAAAAGGCATATGAAAAAATGCTCATCATCACTAATCATCAGAGAGATGCAAATCAAAACAACAATGAGATATCACCTCACACCACAGAGAATGGCCCATATCCAAAAGGGTAAAAGCAACAAGTGCTGGCGTGGATGTGGGGAAAAGGGGACTCTCATACACTGTTGGTGGGAATGTCGACTTGTACAACCTTTTTTGGAAAACAATATGGACATTCCTCCAAAGACTAGAAATTGAGCTCCCCTTTGACCCAGCCATACCGCTCCTGGGAATATACCCTGGAAAGCCAAAAACGCACAGCGGAAACACAATCCGCACTTTTATTTTCATAGCAGCACTGTTCACAATAGCCAAAACCTGGAAACAACCAGTATGCCCGAGAACTGATGACTGGATAAAGAAACTGTGGTACATCTACACGATGGAATACTATGCAGCTGTCAGAAAAAATGAAGTTATGAAATTTTGCTATAAATGGATGGATATGGAAAGAATCATGTTGAGTGAAATTAGTCAGAAGGAAAGGGAGAGACATAGAATGACTGCATTTATTTGCATGGCATAAATATACTAGGTGATCTTACCAAAAGTGGAAATTACCACAAGCGGGTGGGAGTCAGAGGTTGGTTTAGATAGAGAAAGGAACATGAGTGAATAAATGTCTAAAGTTCTGATGCTAACATAGAACTGAGCATTAAGGACAGACAAAAAATGCAAATGATGGCTTCTAAGTGTATCGTAGTGCAACCCACAATGTGTGGGAGAAGGAGGAGAGAGAGAGGGAGAGGAGAGGAGATAAAGAACCTGCCATTTAGGCGGGATGTGGGGGGGGGGGAATTGGGGACATTGGTGGTGGGAAATGGGCACTGGTGGAGGGCGGGGTTCTGGAACACTGTGTGACCGAAACCCCCAAGTGTGAACAACGTTGCAATTGTATATCTCACGGTGGTATAATAAAATGTTTAAAAAAAAAAAAAAAAAAAAAAAACAGTCTGACTTCACAACTTAAGATCTTAGAGAGTGATCAACAAAAAGGAGCCCAAACCAAGCAGAAAGAAAGAAATAATAAAACTTAGAGCAGAAATCAATGAGATGGAATGTCAAAAAACAATCCAGAAGATCAACGAAACCAAAAAGCTGGTTCTTTGAAAAAATAAACAAGATTGACAAACCACTTGCAAGACTTGTAAGAAAAGGAAAAGAGAGAACCCAAATAAATAGAATCAGAAATGAAAACGGAGACATCACAACTGAAAACAAAGAAATTCAAAAGATCATTAGAGATTACTATGAGAGCCTGTATGCCATGAAACAAGAGAACCTAGAAGAAATGGACAAATTCCTGAATTCCTATAGCTTCCCAAGTCTGCAACAAGAAGATTTGGAATACCTCAACAAACCTATCTCCATCGAGGAAATAGAATCGGTAATCAAAAGTCTCCCTAAACACAAAAGCCCAGGCCCAGATGGATTCACCAGTGAATTCTACAAAACCTTTAAAGAGGACCTACTCTCAATTCTTTTTAAGCTCTTCCGGCAAATTGAAGAAACAGAAATACTCCCAAATAGCTTTTACGAGGCACATATCACCCTGATACCCAAAGCAGAAAAAGATGTCACAAAAAAGGAAAACTACAGACCAATCTCCCTGATGAATACAGATGCTAAGATCTTCAACAAAATACTAGCAAATAGAATCCAAAGAGTCATCAAAAAGATTGTACACCATGACCAAGTGGGATTCATCCCGGGAATGCAAGGATGGTTCAACATCCGCAAGTCAATCAACATAATACATCATATCAACAAAAAGAAAAATAAAAACCATATGATCATATCAATAGATGCAGAGAAGGCATTTGACAAGATTCAACACCCGTTCATGATGAAAGCTCTCCATAAAATGGGGATTAAAGGAACCTTCCTCAAGATAATCCAGGCCAACTACTACAAGCCCACAGCGAGCATCATTTTCAATGGGGAAAAACTGAAAGCCTTCCTCTTAAGATCAGGGACAAGGCAAGGCTGCCCACTCTCACCACATCTATTCAATATAGTACTGGAAGTACTTACCATAGCAATCAGGGAAGAAAAAAGACATTAAGGGCATCCAGATAGGAAGGGAAGAAGCCAAGTTATCACTATTTGCAGATGACATGATATTATACCTGGAAACCCCGAAACTCTCTACCAAGAGGCTCCTAGAAATAATACATTCCTATAGCAGAGTAGCAGGGTACAAAATCAATACCCAAAAAGTCAATGGCCTTCCCATATGCAAACAGCGAAAGAGAAGAAAGAGACATTAAAGAAACTATCCCATTCACAATTGCGCCGCAGAAAATCAAATACCTAGGAATCAGTTTGACAAAGAATGTAAAGGATCTCTACAAAGAAAACTACAAAACGTTACTTCAGGAAATAAAAGAAGACCTGAGGAAATGGAGACATATTCCCTGCTCATGGATCGGAAGGATTAACATTATCAAAATGGTAATACTCCCTAGAGCTTTATACAGATTCAATGCGGTCCCTATAAAGATACCCATGATGTTCTTCAAAGAAATTGAACAAACACTCCGGAAATTTGTATGGAATACTAAAACTCCACGAATAGCTAAAGCAATCCTTGGGAAAAAGAAGATGGGAGGTATCACTTTCCCCAACCTCAAGCTCTACTACAGAGCAGTTGTAATTAAGACAGTTTGGTATTGGTATAGAGACAGACCTGTAGACCTATGGAATAGAACTGAGTATCCTGAAACACATTCTCAAATATACAACCACTTAGTCTTCGATAAAGGAGCAAAAAATATTAAGTGGAGCAAAGAAAGCCTCTTCAACAAATGGTGCTGGGAAAACTGGGCAGCTACATGTAAAAAATGAACTTAGACCTCCTTCTAACCCCATGCACAAAAGTCAGATCAAAATGGATTCTAGATCTCAACATCAGACATGAATCTATAAGGTACATCGAAGAAAACGTAGGAGAAAAGCTCTACGACATCGAAACGAAAAGTATCTTTAAAGATGACACACCACTGACCAAGCAAATGGAAGCAAAGATAAACAAATGGGATTATATAAAACTAAAAAGCTTCTGCACCTCAAAAGAAACGGTGACCAAGATACGAAGACAATCCACAGAGTGTGAAAGGATATTCACCCAATACCCATCTGACAAGGGGTTAATATCCAGATATATCAGGCACTGGTAGCCCTTCACAAAAAAAAAAAAAACAGCCAACCCCATCAAAAAATGGGGGAGAAGAAATGAACAGAAGCTTCCAAAAAGAAGAAATTCAAATGGCCAAAAGGCATATGAAAAAGTGCTCTTCATCTTTAATCATCAGGGAGATGCAATTCAAAACAACAATGAGGTACCATCTCACACCACAGAGACTGGCACACATCCAAAACAGCAAGAACAACCAGTGCTGGCGTGGATGTGGGGGAAAAAGGGACTCTGATCCACTGTTGGTGGGAGTGCAGACTGGTCCAGCCCTTTTGGAAAACAATATGGGCATTCCTCCGAAAACTAGATATTGAGCTCCCATTTGATCCAGCAATAGCACTCCTGGGAATATACCCGAGAGACCGAAAAACACATAGCAGAAACACTATCTGTACTTCTTTATTCATCTCTGCGCTATTCACTATAGCTAGAATCTGGAAACAACCTAAATGCCCGAGAACAGAGGACTGGCTAAAGAAACTGTGGTTCATCTACACTGTGGAATACTATGCGGCTGTCAGAAAAGATGAAATTATGAAATTTACCTGCAAACGGATGGACATGGAGACTATCATGCTGAGTGAAATTAGTCAGAAGGAAAAGGACAGATATAGAATGACTACATTCATTAATACGACATAAATAGATACCAGTGTTTTACTAAATGTGGGAAATGGTAATGGCAGATTAAAACTCACCATTGGATATACACAAAGAGACTTAAGTGATAAACTCTAAATACCTGCAGGGCTAGCCACAATGTGTAAAATAAGAGGGAGAGAGATGCAGAGACAGAGAGAGACAGAGAGAGAAAGAGAGGAAACTGGGGTACCTGCTATTAAGGCAGCATGGGGGTGGGCAGGAGGGGGTGGGGTACATTGTTGGTGGAAATGGGGCACTGGTGGAGGGATGGGTGCTGGTATACTGTATTACCAAGAACCAATTATTAACACCTTTGTAATTGTATGTTTCACTGTGGTATAATAAAAAATAAAAAAAAAAAAAAAAAAAAAAAAAAAAAAAAACTCTTTGACAGCTTAAGGGGAAAAACCTAATCATCTCTACTTTATGTAATCAGAATCTATTTTTTAATTGAATCACTATGACACAGATACAAAGTTGTTCATTATTGGGTTTCAGTAATATCTGAATTATTGGGTTTCAGTAATATCTGAATATCTTTCTGTGAAGGTCCTTCTCTTACTGTTTAATGAAACTCTCATTTATCTTTTCATTAACCCATGTCCAGCCTTGAGGGTCAACCTTGTCATTTTTGGCTTTGTTTTCCCGGGAACTGGCTAAGTCATTTGTATATTAAGTTGATTTTAATTTTAAAAATCTTGGGATATTATACACATGTAATCGAAAATATATATCCATAATGTTATGTGTAAATATATAAATAGTCAGCATATAATTTGGCAGTCATTTCATTCCATGACTCAGGAGATATACTCAGTAGAGTTTGAAAAGCTCAAAGGGAGAAAGGCATTCATTACCAGTTTAAAGACCCAGTTTCACGCTACTGCAATATGATTTGGCTAAAACACAGAATTAAAATTTTCCAAAACAACCAACATTTGAAATCAGCCAAA
Organism: Cryptotis parvus; assembly: GCA_021461705.1. Taxonomy (NCBI): domain Eukaryota; kingdom Metazoa; phylum Chordata; class Mammalia; order Eulipotyphla; family Soricidae; genus Cryptotis; species Cryptotis parvus. Next base: position 48,302 of record JAJIBD010026814.1, read on the forward strand.
TGGTTCAAAAGTTCAAATGAACTGTTTTACAACACGACTATTTATGGACATTCTCTCCATCTGGCGGAATTACGACCAGAGAATCCTAGAATGCTGCGGCCCAAGGGAACATCAGAAGACATATACCTTTTCCATGTTTCTCAAATGAGGAAACTGAGGCCTGAGCAATAATATGCGTGTGGGTGCTATCACTAAATACTGAAACTTGGTGGATGATTAAAGCCTCTGTTGTCATTTGAAAAAGCAAGCTTGCCTAATTCACTCTAGATGAAACCTATTTTCCCCATAAGGATGACACTATTCTTGATGTCAGTGGTGTTATAATCAAGAAGGGCATAAAACAATGTTCAAATAGCATTTTACAATAGGTGATAGAAATAATGAAGAAACCCCACGCAGGGACCTGACACTTTGCAGATGTATTTTTTAATCTTTTTAAAATTTTTTATTATACCACTGAGCAGATGTATTTTTTAACGGAGTGACAGTACTTCTCTGTCTGTTTTTTCATCTGTAAAACGCTGATGGTGCCCAGTCACCCATATGCTCATAATGCCCGTTCATTCACTCTCACCAAGTGCAGATTCCAAAAAGAAGGGTCCTCTAGAAGCTATAGGCATCCTGATCATCTTCCTTCCCTATCACTAAACTATGTGCTGTGACAAGTTCCTTCCTTCCCTATCACTAAACTATGTGCTGTGACAAGCGTGGGTGCCAGGCCCTCGTTTCCCCCACACCCTCCAATGTCTGTGTGTGCCCTGAGGATACTCCATGCATGCTAACCACCTAAAGAATGGATGACTCAGAGCTTGGAAAGAATCCACAGTGGGCTGGTGAGCAAAGGCACAGTTTAATGTCTCTCGAAGATTAAGTTGTTGCTTTTTTTTTTTAAATTTCTTGTGGCAGACACCTTTTAACATTAAGAAGGAACCTCTGAGACCTGTCCCCAGGACTAGGTTGACTTAAAAGACGTAGCATGCTAAGTGTCAAAACAGTAGCTGTCCTGTAGGCACAAGGACTAGCTGGGACAGACGCCACAGGGCAGCTAAGCAAGGCTTGATCCCCCAGCTTCCTTCCCACCTACAGAAAACTAATCCAGGGTTATCGCTTTGCTGGTCCAGAGAAACCCAAGATGCCCCCACGCTTTTCAAGGACTTTATCTTTTCTTTCCAGGAACTGGGCTCAGCGGCTGCTTTCTCCGAGGTGCCACTGAGCAGCTGTTGCCCAGAGCCCAGGGGAGACCCGGGTCCCCTTTCCAGCCTGCTTCAGGAACCGAGCCAAGGCTGCCTTGCGGGTCCCTCTCGCACGCACGCTGCGCTGCCCTCTCACAATTAGAGAATCTGTATGGGGAGCAGAGAAAAAAAAATTTTAAATCACTTCACGAACAGCTGCTCTGTGTTGGGGGCAGGGTGGGGGAGGGAAGCGGGAATTCCTACTTTTGCCATAAATTGTATGCAAATGGGCTCTTTTCCTGGCAGACCCAGAGCGAGGAATGAGTGTGTCTTTCATGAGCTAACCCTGCTCCGCTGGGAGGGCTGTTCCTTTAATTCACCAACTGAAAAAGTGGGAAAGGATGTCTGGAGGCGAGGCGTCCCATTACAGAGGAAGGAGCTCCTATATAAGCCAGCCAAAGCTGGCTGCGCTGGCCACAGCCTGCCTACTGTCACGGCTTCCCCGCGCAGACACACTCCGGCTGCCTTAGCCCGGTTGCTGCTGCCTCCTCCTCCTCCTCCTCCTCCTCCTCCTCCTTCTCCTCCTCCTCCTCCTGCTCCTCCTCCGCACAAAGGCAGCAGAAGCTGGAGGTGACCCAGGGGGACACGCTCGCACGTGGGAGCCCAGCTGCTGCTCCTAGCCAGGTACTTATTTTTCCATGGAGCTGGTTCGCTCAAGGACCTAGGGCTTCCCCAACTCGTGAAAGGTAAGTCCGAATCGACTCCTATCACCAAAGGTCATGGTGATATATTGGAGACACTCGATGCATTCCTGATAACAAAATGAGTTGGGGTTTCATTCTTATAAAACGTTCGCTTCATCTCCGTGGCTTCCAGAGTCCTCAAACTGGCCCTTTACCTTTGTTGCTGGCCAGATGGGGTTTTGTGAGGCTCCGATCACCTTTTCTGCTTGCAGGGGTCCAGCCTCCTAGATTATTATCTTCGGGTTCTGTTAATAGCCCTGCGTGAGAGGAACTTTGTGTAGAACTTTCTGTCTGCAGCACTACACAGGAAAAACAAGAACTTTCTCTAACTTTTTAAAAATGTTTTCCTGGATGATTCACCTGTCTTGTTTTTAAGTGGGGAAAGAAATAGAGTTGGAAAGTGATGGAATTTGCTCAGGGCCTCACTCTGGGGTGGAGAAGAGGGAAGTCCAGAAAGAGGATAGTAAAGAGCATAAGGAAACTGACATCCAAGCAGCACTTACCTTACAGTTAGCGTGAAATGCATCCAGGATGGGGGCCAGACATGGAAACTGAGGTCTTGCAAACCAAGGGACAGTAATGACGACAGACTAGAGTGGGGGGCATCAGATTCCATTCTGAGGAGCAGGAGAGCCCTCCTGAATGCCTCCTCATACACTCACCTTTGAGCTGCACATATCTGCCCTGTATGGGATTCTTAGAGCTAGCAGAAGCCCATATTTTCCAAGAATCTCCTCTCCTCTCTTTCCTTCTCATCACAGACAGCTCAGAGAAACAACTTTCCCCAGGTTTGGGAAGCTCCACCTCTCCTGACAGACTCTTCCCCGCTAGTGTCTGTTGTACACAAATGAAGAGACCAGGTCTTAAAGTTAAGAACCATTTAGGTGACCTCTTTGCCACCACCATGCAAGTGATCCTGATACAAATGCATGGCCTCTTTAATTCTCAGTTTCCCCATCTCTAAAATGGGGACAGTAACTTCCATGGTCCTTAAGAAGAGGAAATGAGATCAGGAGTTTAGAAAAGCAAATGAGTGCTTAGGAACTGGAAGTTTTGATGATGGCTGGCTTTGCCAAAAGCTACCATTGCCTCGGAAGATAGCTGAGATGCTCGGCTGGTCTTGAATTGTTTCCGGGAGTTCTTCCACTCCTTCCTCCCACCTGGACTCTGTCTCTTTGTCTCACGGGTCTGAGGGTGTCTCCCTAGTCTGGCTGGTCTGAGCCTGGGCTCTTTTACACGCCAGAGGTTGTGTTGGCACAGGCTGAGAGACAAGGCAGCAGCCCGGGGCTGGAGGGAGGTGCTGGGTTCTGATCCAAAGGCAATGGGGTTTAGCTTGAGGGCATTTGCAGATTCTAAAGCTGTTGGCTCAAAAGGGAGGATGCTGCTGCTCTTTGGAAATGCTTTCAGTCTGTCTGGAGGGAAAGTGGGACAGGGAGTCCCACTCTAAGAATGAATGGCTCTTTTTCATGTACTCGTGGACCTTTTTTTCTTTTTTTTTTATTGCCGCTTTTGTGGCATTTTCCCATATGTGCTTTTGAAACAAAACCTGTTGCCCACCACAGCCAGCTTCCCTCTCTGTCCTGCAATATGGCAAGCCCAAGTCAGGACTGGGAAGAGGAAAGAAAACTGTTGGAAAGTTTGTAGGCATGACAAGGGTTTGTGCCTAAGCCGTTGGCTTAGGAGATATAAATGAGTTGGGATTGACCCTGCTCGCATCTAGGTGGGGACCATGTCTGCGGCAAGAAAGGAGTCTACAGTAGCAATAGTCTCTGGTTTGGGGATTTTGGTTTTTTAGGACTTAGACAAGATAAAAAATACCGTGTTGTATGGTTCTTATTTCTTTCTATATTTTGTCTGAAAACTCCAGCCTCCTTTAGGTCATGTCCCTTTCACACTCTCCTTCATGTGACCTCCAGACTTAACCCAACTTCCAACCTCAGTTTTGTGCTCTGTAAAAAGACAGTGAACAGTCTTTTTTATCTCACAGGTTTTTATGGCATTGCAAATGAGAAAATAGATAGCAAACTCTTGGCATAGTACCCAACAGTGCTCAATCAGTAGAGAATCAGTAGGGAATTTTCTTGGTTTTCCTGTTCATCGGTTTCAGAAATTGTGCAAGTTCTAAGGTGGTAGTTTCTTAATCATGTGTTTATCATTTTAGTTGGGGACATAGTCATGAAATGATATTGAATCAAAATGCTAGTATAGGACAGATGGACATAGAGCTATTTCATTTGAAAGGGCAGTGGATTCTTTCAAATTCAGCTTCATTGCATGCGGACTACCCCAGTTTGATTCTCAGCACTGCATATGGTAGGTACCCTGAGCACCACCAGGGGTAAACCCTGAGCACAGAGCCAGGAATAAGCCATGAACACCACTAGGTATGGCTTTTCTTCCCTACCTGCCCTCCCCCAAAACATTCAGTATATTTCTCCAATAGTTGGCTGTATTTTTATAAGATTTGAATGATACTAAATGATTTTAAAAATCATAAGGCCAAGGGACTGTGTGTTCAACATTGTACTTAAGTAAGGAATTTTCTTCTTCTGAGTAATAGGAGTGCCTTTCCTAAGTAGAAGGATACAGGAATTTGGGGACGTTTAGCACCTTTGACTAATTGTTATTTTAAATAATTGTAATGATAACAATAATAAAAAGAACCTGTTCTCAATACACCCCACAATATACATCATCTCACTAAAATATGTACATCTCTGAGAAATGTATGGGAACTGTTAGAAAAGCACTTATGCTCAAGAGCAGAGAGTCAGAGACCTTTCAGAGTCCCAGACTTGCCAATGGGGCTCATTTGCAGACATCAGTCCTTAAGATTATCAAGAGTCAAGTTCTACTGTGTCCTTTCTGAATGCTACTGTCTCTCATGTGCCTCAGACAGAAACTGTTTCCCTTCTCTCCAAGTCTGCACCTCCAGCAGACTACGGCCACCCATAAATACAGCACTTGCCTGATCAAATAACCAGAATGGAATTTGGAAAGGGAATTCAGGCTGACAGAATAAAAAACATATCCCCCTTAATCCTACCCTTTCTAATCCTCACAATGAAGTAGAACACCTACTCTCTCCTTCTGCATTTCTAGCAAGAGGCAACCTATTTCCCTTATAAGAAACAGGTACCCACCTGGCGCAGAGCACAAGTCCCTCCTCATAAAAGTCACCTCTAGAAGCATGTAAATAAACATTTTGCTGATTCTGTGTAATCTCTATGATGCTAAAACCTGGGCATGTACCCACAAAATAGTTTCTATGAGAGCTAGTTAGGTGTCACCTATGGGAGAGAAGGGTTTTTTTTCTGTATTCATTCTCATTTACTTTCAGTCTAATGGTACAAGTTATAAATTAGGAACTAGCTCCAGTTTGTGAGCAGAAAGAAATGAAAGTGCAAGCAAGTGAAGTGATGATCCTGAGAACTTTCCATGCACAGTTGGATTAGAACCCAAACTTTCTGACTAATGGCCTATAGTTCTGTCCACTGCACTGCCCTGCCTCCAGGGTCAGGTTGAGATACCCATGTAGAATCTTGACGGGTGTCTCAGTGATGGGCTAAGAGAACTGTTGGTGGTGAAGCCCACAGCTGGTACTGATATCTCTACATGTTTCAGAATAGCCCTGCATATATCATTCTTCACAGCCTTTGGGAAAGCTTAATTCATCATGATGCAATTGTCTGCTTGGAAACAGAAAACAGTTTAAATTTTAGCCCAGAGAGAGCTAAAAATAATACCCTGGGAAGCAGTTGGGTCATTGCCACTTCCATTTCCATCCCAGTAGCACGCTTACCCCAGGATCCCTAAGTGAGAGCTCTTATAAAGAAAAAAACCACCTATCCCTGTACCCTCTCAGATTGCCAGGTGAACTAAGCACCCGGTTTTAAAACATTCAATTGGGAGATGAAATCAAACTGCGCAATTGGGCTTGGGGGTGAAGGCTCCCTGGACAGTCAGAAAAATGGATGCGTCCACTGAGCTACAAGTTTCCTTGACATTCAGAGATAAGGGTTATGGTTCAATTGCTTCTCCCTTTAAGATCACAGGGAATTCCCTTTGAAATGAATTCCAGGTCAGTTTAAGTGCCTTTAACATGTGGGAACCATTAGAAGAAGGTTGTTTTCTAATGAGGAAACTTAACCAAACTCTTAAAAATCCCAGGCAAATGCTCTATCCTAGACAAAGGACTCTACTGCTCCTAAAAGAGGTCTAACACATCTTTTGGCTACTTTACAGAGTAGAAATCTCTCAGTCCCTGTCTAATTCTAACCCTGGTGACTAGCCTGTAGCCTCCAAGATCCCTTTTTTGTTTCCTCTTTTTGTCTTTGGTGACAACCTAATTCATTACTATCTCCCTTTCACCCTCCATCATGGAATAAAAGCAGAATATCCACGTGGAAAACAGATCAAGAATGGAAAATCCTTTCCGTGTGTATTTTCAGTCTATTTGTGAATGCAAATGAAAAAATTATATGCTAATTTGTCTCAGACTTTTGAAATTTCCTGAAGTTAACACAAGTCCTTAATTATGCAGCCATGGTAACTCAAGTAGCTTTGGTCCTTTCACCCACTCCAAATACCAAACATGATGAGCCAGAGATATTTTGCAAGCTCTGAAAGTAGAAGACCTTGCTCTAGAACTCCTGATCACCTCTTGCCTTTGACGGTGATTTGGTTGTAATTAACTTCTATCTGAACATGTTGAGGTGTTCTTGAGTAGAAGTCTAGGGGATGATTGTAATTACTAACATACTCTCAGCACTCTATAAGTATCATGTCATTTAATCATCAACTATTGTTTCCAAGAAGTGTAACTGCTCCCCAAAATTCAATTATGGGGAAGCTGAGGTTAAAAATGTTGCAGTTTCTCAGTGCCACAGAGACAATGAGTGGTGGAGCCAGTACCCAACCCCCGAGAAAGTGGTTAAGACCATAAGTTCTATGGTTGAGTCAGTTTTATTTTCTTCACCTATGACAAGAGCAAGCTCTACAGCAAAGCTAAGAAAGTCTAAAAGGATTTTCTTTCCGTTGCAATATTCTCTTCAGCAGAGGGCTTGCCATCTCCAACTTGGTCCTTGAGGATTCTGTTCCTGTGGAAACTATAATTCACTATCACTATCTTCCCGTTCATCATCGATTTGCTCGAGCAGGCCCCAGTAACATCTCCATATGTCCTGTCTCATGCTAGTAGAGGCCAAGGGCATCTGCTTGCTCCAGGAACATAAAGAGCTTCAATCCATTCCGAAATGAGGTCTATAATTGTTACTGGTATTTGGCATATCAAATACAACACGGGTAGCTTGCAGGCTCTGCCGTGCAGGTAGCATACTCTTGTAGGCATCTCTAAGTCCAGCATTTATTGATGAACCGCACGGCCGGGCTGTGATAGGCTGGTCTGCTGGGTGGAGTTCTGACGAGAAAGAAGTCCAGATGTGGAAAATGGAAACCCTCATGGAGTGGGGGTCGTCTGGCTTGTTGCGAGGCTCTGCTGGGGTGGTGGGCCAGGGCTCGAACCCACCATCCCTCCCGGGCGCCTCGGCTGATCACAGGGAGAGCCAGTAGCAGCTCTGCCCCATGTCTGCGAGTCCGGAAACTATAATTACTTAGTACATTGTTTCTCACGGAGTCTAAAGTATAGGTGCTGGAACCTAGACCAAATGTGGCCTTTCCTTTCAACTGGGACCTGGACCACAGGCACACGTCTAAGTAAAAATCTCCCAGTGGAGGCATGACTGCTTTGAATTCCTGCTAAATGGTCCCTTGGGTTCTAAGCTTACCACATTGACCTGCATAGTGATCACCTGACTATACTCAACTTGTACCCTCCACTGAGGTGCAGAGCATTGGTGAGGAGAAAAATGGGCCAGAGTCCTTTTTCCCCAGAGTTTAGTGACTTGGTGGTAGATATCAGGTCTTCAGGAAGTTATTGTTGAAGAAACTTTTTTGTGGTTCCAGAGCCTATAGAATAATGTGATATTGCTTTCCTTCAAATAGTGCTCTATGGTTTAGGAAACATTTTCACATGCCAGATATGTATTTGAAAGGTAAAATACTCATAAATTCACAAATTTATAAAGTAATTTTCCTGTGCATTTCTTTCAGCTTTTCCCAGCAGATTAATCTTATTTTACGAGCAAGTAAATGGAGAACTAGAAAAGTTGTCATTTGCACAAAGTAGAATATGGTGGCATTGGGGTCTCTTACCAGACCTAATTCCCAAAATGATTTTTTATTGTGCCCCCCTGTACTCACTATTATATCCAATTACTAACTAGAAAAATAATTTAGAGTGAATATGTGCTAGGAAAATATTTATGTTTTTAAAATGTTTTGGCATAGCTACCTGTGTCGAATTTGATATGCCAAAAACCAGTAACAATTATATAGACCTCATTCCCATGACTTGAATGAATGGTTTGAGGCTCTTCCTGATCCTGGAGCAAGCAGATGCCCTTGGGCTACAATAGCACGAGACAGGACATATGAAGATGTCACTGGTGCCTGTTCCAGCAAATCAATGAACAACAGGAAAACAAGTGATACAAGTGATTTAGAAAGTAATTTGGGAGGGAAGTAGACACTGGTGGTGGTGGTGGATTTGGTGGTGATAGAATATTGTATATCAAAACCTAATTATGCATAACTTTGTAATTAATGTGCTTTAATAAATTTTTGAAAAATAAAAGCACTTGGTGGGGGCTGGAGCGATAGTCCTGTGTGTAGGGTGTTTGCCTTGCACTCGCCAACCTGGGTTCGATCCCGGCATTCCATATGGTCTCCCAAACACCGAGAGGAGTAATTCCTGAGTACAAAGGCAGGAATAACCCCTGAGCATCACTGAGTGTGACCCCCCCAAAAAAAAGAAAAAAAAAGGACTTGGTAAGAGGGCATTTGTTTAAAACAGAGAATAACAAACCAATGGTGGACTTTGGGCAAGATGATATTTTGGAAGAATAGGAGAGCTCAAATTTCATCACCCACAAATGTTTTCAAAGTTAAAATTCTACTTGGTGAGTGGGGAAAAAGATGAAAAAAGCAGACTATTGAGAGTGAGTCTGCACATTTGTGTTCAGACTCTAGATAAACCTGTAACTATAGCACAGAGGAGCCCTGGCCTTAAAAAAGGCAGAGCTCTGGGGAACTTTGCCAGGCATGCAAAGCCACATGAGCACAAGTAACCTCACTGCGGAATTGATATACCATAGCCAGAATAAGCAAACCTAGAGCAGCTTCTTCCAGCCAGAGACCTGCATGAACACCACACCCAGAAAAGGCTCCAAGGTACAAAACCACAACTGCCATAGCAGCTGCCACAACAGTTATAACAAAGTAAGTGAAAACATCCAGACCAGGAAGCATGACTTTCCATTGGGAAAAGAGACGTTCTTGGAGAAGCAAATGCCCGAGGAACTTTGATGCAACAGAACTGGTTGGGAAGAACTCAGGATGTCAGGGAGGTTCATAGTGGCAGGTACACAGTGCTGCCCCAAGGAAAGTGGCCTGCTCTCTTGGGCACTGCTGTCATGGGTCTTTGAATGGTCACAGAGAGACTGCTCAATGCAAAAATATCTCCAAGGATGCTCTAACATGAATGTGGCTTGTTAAAAATTGAAAGTTGTCCTTTAACCTCAAAGTGTTGGAACTGGACACTAGTCCCAACAGTAGGTATGTAGGTATACAGGTATGTATTAATTCCAACAGTAGATATGTAGGTATGTAGGTATACAGGTATGCATTAGTCCCAACAGCAGGTATGTAGGTATACCCATAGCCTAAAGTCTGGGGCTTAGAGCTTTACTTTTATCTTCTGAGGCAGTCTCCCCAAAGATGCTCAGGAGCACTGGGGACATTCTTGCTAGAAATCACTGATGTGAGTCTGATCAGTGACTGGGCCCAGTGGTGTGCTCCTGATTTAGCCTAGCAGAATGGGGGCGACAAGGGCTACCTCCAGTGAGTCTTTGGTCAGAGTTTGGGTGGGAGTGGCCATGGAGTGTCTGGAATCAAACGTGGGGCAAGCACATGCAGTGCATATATTCTACCCCTCGTCCTAGGGAGATATATCTATCTCCCTAGTCCCTGGAAATTGTAACTGAAAGGCTCCTTTAAGATAATTTGAAGTTTTGCTTCAAGAAATGGGAGAGGAGGCTGGGACTCCAATCACTTATTTCAACTAAAGCTCTTTCTTTCTTTCCTTCTTCCTTCCTTCCGTTCCTTCCTTCCTTCCTTCCTTCCTTCCTTTCTTTCTTTCTCTTTCTCTCTTTCTTTCTTTCTCTCTTTTTTCTTCCTCTTCTTCCCCTTCTCCTTCTCTTTCTTCCTCTTTTTCTTCCTATTCCTCCCTCCTCCCTTCTTCTTCGTCTTTCTTCTTCTTTCTCCTCTTCCTCCTTTTTCTTCTCCTCCTCCTTTTCTGTTCACCTTCTTCCCCTCCTTATCCTCCTCTTCCCCTTCTTCCTTCTCTCTCCTCCTCCTCTTCCTCCTCTTCCTCTTCTTCCTCTTACTTTTCCTCGTCCTCTTTCTCCTCTTCTTTTTTTTTTTGCATTTTACCCATAGCCAGCTGTGCTCAGGGCTTATCCTTGGCTCTGTCATCATGGATTACTCCTAGTAGAGCTTGGGGAACCATAGAGGGTGCTGAGGGTTGAACCCAGTTGGTGGCATGAATGGCAAGTTCCCTACCCACACCAGCCTGTATCTGTTTGTACAATGAGTTTCCTCATAAAATGCAATTTGAAGGAAGAATTCTGTGAAATTCTTTTTTTAAAAAAATAAGAATAAATTACTGACCTAATTTAACTCTCATTTTAAAGATGGTGAAAGTGAGACACAGAGAAAGGAATCGTCTAAGATCTTGTGCCAGTTGGCAAGAGGAATAGAGCTGGATCCTAGGTCTTCAGACTCTTGCTCTTAGAAGCCAGAGATAATATAAAAAGTACCAAGTGAATACATTCTTTTGAAAGGAAAAAATAGGAGGGAGATTCTTCTCTGAATAACCTTCAATCACAGGCACTGAGTGAAGAAACATTCGGTGTTGTCATTGTGTTGCTGTATCACAAATTCCCAGTATCTTGGTGGTTTGAAAATAACACACATTTGTCATCCAACAGATCTACTTGCCATCCAACAAGTAGATCAAGAATCTAAACCCCACTCCCCTGGGAGATCCATGGTCTCTCATGAGGCTATAGCAGTGTTTCTCAGGATTTGACTTTAATCTGACTTATCAGGCAAAGATTTGCTTTAAAACTCACTTACGTGCTTACTAGCTGGGTTCAGTTTCTCAAAGACTTTTGGATTGAGGGCTTCAGATTTTAATGGAGGTTAACTTAAATTCACCTTGGTTTCTTAACTGGACCCTCCAATATAGTCATTTGTTTCATCAGAGACAGAGCTTATATGCAAGTAAGACACACATCACAGACTTGAAGGGAAGATTAATTAGGAAACCTTATTATGAATATGACATATTATACCATAGTCACAATATGTTAAAAACCCACACACAAGAAAAAGATATTCCACAGCATGGAAATAATGAGCCAATATCAATGATAAACATCTTAGACTGTGCCACTATTTTCCACAATCCAATGTTATGGTTTTCTGATAATTTATTTTCAATTACCAGTTAAACCCATCTGCCCCTCTTAATAATGAGAAATCAATAATTATGGTAGTTTCTAAGATAGCTTATCTTAATAGTTAATGTACTTTTAAAGTTTTCCATTGAATGTTAGAGTCCTTTGTATTGGTGGTTCTATTTACATATCCATACAGGACAATGACTTCAAATGAATTTTATGCAAAAGCCAGACATTCAGAGTAACTCATTGGAAGCTCTTTCATTGTACCACCCCTATTCCAAAGTGTTCCTCTTTTTTGCAGATATATTTATAACCAAAATATAAAATTAACTCCTCCCTTTTCACATTTTCTTTGCTACCTTATCATACACCAAATTTTTTAGATCCTACTTTCCTGGCAAGTAAATCAGTTTTAGGCCACAGCATGTCATTGTTGGATCCCTGAAATAATTTTCCCATTCACACAGAAATTTCTCTATCACTATATTCCTCACTTTGGTTGTAGCATCCAGTTTCAAACCCAGCTATTTCTAAATATTTTCCTTCCGCTGATATGAAAAATACCAGTCCACAATCCAATTCAATGTTTTCTATCATCTGGTGCCTAGTTTCCAAATATACCATGTACTAGAGCTGTGCTCTTTAGACCAATCATTTTATCCCACCATATACCCCTTCCAAATACTTTTTCTTATTTCCTAGAATCTCTTTCTATGTTTTCCACCAACCATGGTCTCTTTTCAAAATTCAATTCAGGAACCACCAGCACCTAGGTTAAGTGGATGCTCATTTACTGCTGTCCCATCCCACTTTGCATTTTACTCTCTAATCACCTATCATTTCTCAAATTTCCTATGTGCTTACAAGGAAAATCCTCACATCAGTAATGTTCTTGAAATGAGAATTTTTATCTGGTGTATCTGAAATCAGTGTGACTAGAATAAACTTAGTTGTGTTCAACCAAAGACAGGTGTCCTAACTGCATCACCAATGTATGCTTTGCTTTCATTCAAAAAGTCCAGAACATGATAGTTCCAGATTTTGCTTACTAGGTTCTGAATGCATAGAATGATGTCATAATGTGGCAGGAAAAAAATCAACCTATCCTGGGGCAGGAAACTATCTCCAAAGCAGACTTCAAGTCAAGCACATTTGCTTTCAAAGATGGCCTGCACTGTGTGTGTGTGTGGGGGGAGTTTTAATTATAGTTGAGGTAACATGGTTATAACAATGTTAATGTTTATGCTTTAGTATACAATGCTCTGGATCAGGCATCTGGGCTGGGCTTGCAAAAGACTGCTGAGGGTGGAACTCTGACAAGCTGGACTTGTGATCATCCCAGGTATGCCTGATCCAGAGACTCACATACATGGGGCAAAGCTGCTACCGGCTCTCCCTGGGCCCAGCTAATCACGAGGCACCTGGGAGGAAAGGTGGGTTCTAGTTCTGGCCCACCATCCCAGCAGAGCCTCACAAGAAGCCAGAGGAACCACTACACCACGAGGGCCACCATTTCCCACATCCGGACTCCACAGCTCGTTAGAGCTCCGACCAGCAGAAGAGCTGATCACAAGCCCAGCTGGCACGACCACTTTGGGGCTGTGCAGTTCATCAATAAATGTACGAGATGAGAGGTGACTATAAGAGTATCCCAGCCACACAGCAGAGCCTGGCAAGCTACCCGTGTCATATTTGATATACCAAATACCAGTAACAATTATAGACCTCATTCCCATGACCTGATGGAATGGTTTGAGGCTCTTTATGTTCCTGGAGCAAGCAGATGCCCATGGGCTACACTAGCATGTGACAAGATGTATGCAGATGTTACTGGTGCCTGCTGGAGCAAATTGATGAACAACAGGAAGGCAAGTGATACAATTGATACAAATGATACAATGCTACTGTATCTCCATCACCATTAAAGTATCAAAGACCCTCCACCACTGAATTTGTCATCCTAAGCAGTCTCTTCCTTCCTTCCTATTCTCTCCTATCTCTTGATAAACTCAGTTCTGTGGTCAAAGTTCTAGTTATCATTAAAGACTTCAATAAGATACATTCCTTTGCTTTTCAAAAAGTATGCCACATCTGAGATCATCCTGCATTTGTCTTTATCCTTCAGATTTACTTCACAGATTTACTGACATGCTCCATCCTAGTTGTTGCAAAAGGCAAGATTTTATCTTTTCTTAAAATCAAGTAGTCCTCTATCTGACTTATTTCACTTAACAGGATGCCCCCATATACATCCAAGTTGTGGCAAAAGACAAAAATGTTTTTAATCTTTTTTACTGCATAACATTCCACTGTGTATACATGGAACAACTCTTTAAACTTGAAGATAAATACACAGCCAAATGTGTTCTAGTACTCCTCATGCAAATACTTTGTAAACATTTTGCTTTCCTGTTTCTGATTTCAAAAGAAAGTAAAGCAATATACAATAGTCTAGTGTCTAGCTGCAAATTTAAGACTATATCTAAGAAATCGGGTGTTTATTCCACAACTAACCTGTACAAAATTGTAATGAATAGTTCTATAAAGAGATCTGTAGACAATAGGTATGAGTTATTTTTTTGTATATGTGATGATAGAAACTTCTTTTTTAATTTTTTTATTTTTTATTACAACAACATGAGATGGACATTTACAAAGCTGTTCATGATTGGGTTTCAGTCACACAATGTTGCAGCACCCATCCCTCCACCAGTGCACATTTCCCACCACGAATGTCCCCGGATTCGCCCCTTCCCCAGCCTGCCTCTATAGCAGGTCTTCTTCTTTTCTTCTTCTTCTTCTTCTTTTCTTCTTCTTCTTCTCCTCCTTCTCCTCCTCCTCCTCCTCCTTCTCCTTCTTCTTCTTCTTCTTCTTCTTCTTCTTTTCTTCTTCTTCTTCTTCTTCTTTCCTCCTCCTCCTCCTCCTCCTCCTCCTCCTCCTTCTTCTTCTTCTTCTTCTTCTTCTTCTTCTTCTTCTTCTTCTTCTTCTTCTTCTTCTTCTTCTTCTTCTTCTTCTTCTTCTTCTTCTTCTTCATCTTCTCTGTCTTCGTCTTCATTGTCATCTTTGTCTTCATCTTCTTCATCTTCATCTTCATCTTCTTTGTCTTCTTTGTCTTTATCTTCTTCTCCTTCTCCTCCTTCTTCTTCTTTTTCTCCTTCTCCTTCCTCCTCATCCTCTTTCTCCCCCTCCTACCCATATTCTTCTTCAGAGTTTCTTTTATTCTGAGTGTAATTAGATCTTCTAATCAATAGGAGATTTGCGAACCTAAATTCCCCATTTCCCATTGATTAAAAGATCTAATTCACTTGTATCACTTCACTTGTCTTCCCATTGTTCATCGATTTCCTCAAGCAGGCACCAGTAACATCTCCATATGTCCTGTCGCAAGCAAGTGTAGCCCAAGGGCATCTGCTTACTCCTTGGACAGGGAGAGCCTCAAACCATTCCTTCAGGTCATGGGAATGAGGTCCATAATGTTACTGGTTTTTTGGAATATCAAATAAAACACGGGGTAGCTTGCCAGGCTCTGCCATGTAGGTGGTCTGGTGTGGGTCTCTCTTCCGGGTAGCTGGCATGGAGGTGGAGGAAAGGGCGGAGGATAATAAAATGTGTGATCTGGGGTAAAAGTGTGTGATTTAAAATTGGATTGACAGTACCATGGGTAAAGCATTTGCCTTGCACTTGGTTTAAACAAGTTCAATCTCCACATCCCATATGATCCCCTGATCACTTCCAGGAGTAATTCCTGAGTAGAGTCAGGAATAACTGCTGAGCATTAGTCAGGTATAGTCCAAAAACCAAAAGAAAAGAGTATGTGATCTGAGAAATCTTACAGCTTGCTCTCTATTCACTATTATTTCACCCCCATTCCCAATCCTATTTGATAAGAAGCAGGCTTTCTCTCCAGGACATCTACCTAAAAAGATCTTGGAATATAGCCTAGTAAATTCTTCACTGGAGCACAAGCCTTCACACATTTTAAAATGATTTTAAATTTGCTCCTGCTCATCTAGACTTACAGTAAAAGGCCAAACAAATTGTTCAGACTAAAACAGGCATGCCCAGAATAGGGAAAACTTCGCTCTAGAGTAGAGACAAGAAGGGTGTCACCCTAATTAGCAACTCTTTTTTGGCTAAAATGATCCATGAGCTCAGCCAGGATTCAGCAGACTCTGGAATCCCATTTCAGGCCAAGGGAAACTTGCCAATATCTGCCTAAAGGCAAATAAGTACTTACAAACGGTACACCTTGGCTTCAGCTTTCTCCAAAGGGGAAGTGTATCAAAGCTAAGTTGTAGCCAGAGGCTCTGCGAGAAAGAGAGAGGTCAAATATTTCTGTGTTTATTCAAGGATAGCCACCAGATTGCTGTCAGAGATATAAGAAATGAATGGTAAAGGGGTCTATTTGAGCTTTGCCAAATTTTTACCTTATTTGAACTGCACAAATCTTGAAAGAGTAAAGTCGGTATAGTAATTGAGATTACACATTTTAAAGTCACAAGTTAGGGTACAGAAGCTGATTCTGCTATTTAATCAGACACCAACACTCTCAGAGTTTCTCGTTTTGTTTCCAAATAGACATAATGATAACTTTCTCACCAGAGTCATGACATATAACAAGATAAATGATAGTATATAAATAGAAGCATCTAACACAATAGTTGGCCTAGTTGGCCTAAAATAGGCTCTCAACAAAATGTTAGTTTCCTTCTGTTCAGTACATTCTATATTTGATTTTAATAGTGGTAGTTGTCATTTATTATCTAGCTTCTATATTCTAAGGCTCAGCACTTTACCTACACACAGGCCATTTTTGTAAATAAAGTTTTATTGGAACTTAGTCATATTAATTTATGTCATTCCCTTTCATTTATGTCATGCCCAGGTATATGTTCTTTATAATAATGGAGTTAGTTACCTATGACAGAATATCTGGATGCAAAATTTAATATTTATTCAATTACTAATAAAAATTTAGTATCTGAAAAATAGTCCTAATTCTTGTCAGTGCACCAAAGTTAGACACATAATTTTAAACATCACAACCTAGCAAGTTGTGTATTGTTGTGCATATAAAAGAGTTGAAGCAAAAAATAAAGGCTTATCTGGTAAGTTCCTCTTCAAAAGTGTAATTCCAAACTATAGCCATGAATAAGAACCTAAAAAAAGAATAAAGGACCAGAGAGATAGCACAGCAGATAAGGCACTTGCTTTGCTGACCCAGGTTCCATCCCTACCATCCCCCATGGTCCCTTGAGTGCCATCAGGACTGACTCCTGAATTAGGAACCAGAAGTAACCCCCGAGCATTGCCAGGTATGACCCCCAAAACTAAAACTTAAAAAATAGAGAAAAAGAATATTCATTTGTATAAACATTCTTTTTTCTTTTTTTCCCTATTCCGACTTTCAATCCTCTACAGCTAAATTTCTTCATGTTACTGACACTTAATGAATTAACTTGTCAAGAAGAAAATAATCCTTTCTAGAAGAAATTTACCTTTTTCTTATTTGTTTGTTCTTGTAGGTTCTTTTAAAATTTGAAAAATGTAATTTCTAGAACATTTCAAGTGCTACCATACACAGATTAATTTCATGAAATCAATACTTTTCTTGAGGAAATTAGGTAGTATCAAATGCAATTTTCCTGGAAGGGAAGAAATCTAAGCTCTCCTGTCTGCTACTTCTCATTCTGTCTTCCTCATACATACTATCTCTCCATGTCAGAATTAAGGAGAGTAAGTTACTTCCAAAGGTAATAAATATTTACGTGAGTCATGAAAAGTATGGCACATTTCACTTTGTATCTCCTTCAAGTTTAAGACCATAAATAAGAGATATGCTACCTCAATTCCCCCAACACCCATTTGAAGGCTCTCACAACCATTTATGTAGATTGCATGACTATTAATTCCTTAAGATGGATAATAGAACTTATTTAAAATAGCAGGGAAAATGCATGGGGTTTCAAATGATAAGAGTAGTTTCTTAATATTTAGTCAAATAATATTGAGTGGACAACTTATTTATCCTTCTCTAGTCCCTTTAGTTTAGCTATAGAATTAGACCAAATCTTACTGCTCAGAGGGTTGATGTCACAGTTTATACACAACTAAAAAGGCCAAACACAGAAAAAAATGCTAAAGTATTTGCTTTATTTTTCATTAACTTGTTAGTCTTTGTCCAGAGCTTCACACTTATCACAGGCCAGCCAATGTTATCTACCATTACTCTTCTGTAGTCTTAAAGGAAATGGAAGGCATAAGATTCTAGGGTTTTAGGATGTATTTCTAATCTTCACTTCCTCCATTGTGTGCCATCAAACCTAATCCTGTGGCATACTTCAAACAAAAATAATCTAGTGAATTTCGGCAATGTTCTGTAAACGCTTCTCTTCTTGGAGCTTTCCAATGAACACAAACACTGTAATTACTCTGGGAAATCTTGGTGTGAAAAAGCTGTGTAATTAGTTTGGCTTAAAATGGCATTTGGTTTTGAAGAGCATTTTCAAACATGTTTAATTAGAGAATCATATTTTCCCTTGTAGTAATAGCTGTCAAAATGTCATCAGATTTTTAGAAAAAATATGCCATTGGCTGGTTACACAGCTGAGTTAGACCCCATTCAGGAATAGGAATAGCCATTTTTCAGATTCATGTGAATTTTCTCTCACTGTCTATAAGTTACAACTGTCTTTTATGGTGTATATACTTTGATGGTTGGATCCTTTTGAAATTAGTACTTTTAACTGTGTCACCTAAGCTGCTCTTTTTTACCTAACTAAGTGCTCTCAGCTCATCATGAGGCGCCTGGGAGGGAAGGTGGGTTCTAGACCTGGCCAACCATCCCAGCAGAGCCTCGCAGAACCCAGTTCTTGAGTCAAGGTGAGAACATGGAAGAGATTTTCTTTCTAGAAAGGAATCTCTTCCATGTTCTCACCTTGACTCAAGAACTCTTTGTCTAACACTTGTGAAAGAGCCTATTAGATTCTTAAAGTACTGGATGATGGCCCAAACAGAAGAGGTTGTTGTTCTATTAGGAAATGAATTCAAATCTATTTTTAAAATAATTTTCCAGAATTTCACAGGAATCTATATTGTTACCACTTGGTCAGGCCCAGTTTTTATTTTCATTTCTGTCTGGGCAAGAAATCGAAGGGAGAAATCAATGCTGTGCAGAATTTTTATTTCAGGAATTGAAACCAGATAGCACCAGGGCAGTTTGAGGTTTGAATGTATCAATGGATCTAGTCATATTTCATCTGAGCTTTCTTAGGTATACTAAACCACAAATATGAATCTCATTATTGAGTCTGAATGGAAATATTTTATGGATTAAGATTTGTGAGCTTAATTTGGATGGTAATGAAAAATTCTGTTGGGGTATGGGAGAGAGGAAGCCACTAAAAAGTACCAATGCTTAAGCTGAGCAAATGAAAGGAACACTTAATATTGGGGAAAGGGTGATGTCTTGTACATCATATTGTTAATTTAACTTGGGTCTTAAATAAAGTGCAAATCCAAATGCAGCAGAAATATTGCCAAAATTAGCAATTGATCACAGATCATTAGAATCAAAGTGACTCTAGCGCTGGAGTCACACACAATTACTTATTCCACAGGTCAATCTGAGATTCCCAAGAGGAAATGCGATTTACCAAAGTCATATAATGAGGATTTGGCAGAACATTGACTCAGAGCTA
>JAJIBD010026814.1:72500-150666 GCA_021461705.1 Cryptotis parvus
GCTCTCTTCTTTCTCTATTGTTCTGTGTTCCTGTTTTTATCCCACTACCAAACTTCTAATTTCTATTGTGTCGTAACACTGTGAAAGTCAGATAATATAAGATCTCCATTTTTCTTCTTTTCTCTCAGAATTGTTTGTGTTTTTGTATTCCTAACAGAAAAATTATAATCACTCTAAGTCCTTAATAAATTCCATTGCATCTTGATTGAGATTATATTGAATCTATACATTAATTTAGTAACATGGTCATTATAATAATGTATATTTTTTCTAATAGATGAACATAGAATCCCATTTGTTTTCTTATATTCTTTTAACATATTCTTATGGCTTTTGTGTGTAATTATACCACTTATTTTGAGTCTTATATTTTGATCCACAGGTTTTGAAGTTATTTGGCTAGAGTAATGGTCTAATATGTGCCATAAGTAATTTCTTTGGCTCTTTAGATGTAAGGATATATAAATTAGTGGTTGAGATTTTGAACTTAAATAATTTGCATTGAGATCTTGACTCTATTGATGGGCATCTGTCACTGCATAAGTCATATACTCTATGTTTCAGTTTCTTGATTTGCAGTTTTCTTCAGACTAAACATTACTAGAGTAATTTAATACTCGCTTATTTTTAAGTGTCACTGGATCTTGTTAACTTATGATTTCATACTTTTAAAACCTCTTAGCTTATAACTATACCATGTTTTCTTTTGTTTTTGCTTTTACCCAATAAAGCTCTTGGGGACAGAGGGATAACACAACAGGTAGGTACATGCCCCTGGCATCCCATATGGTCTCACAAGCCTGCCAGGAGTGATCCCTGAACACAGAGCCAGTAGTAAGCCCTGAACACTATGACCCCAAAATAAATGATCAAATAAAAATAGAGTTGTTGGGTCATCAAACTTTTGGAAATAGCATTTAATAAACCAATTAAATTTAGGTACCTCACCACAGGCCAAATGAAAGGCCAAATGAAAAATTTGAAATTTGCTCTGGTCTCAGAGGATTTTAAACAATTTCATCTTTAGATAAAGATTAAAGTTCCAACAGATTAGAATCACATTCAGCATTAATAACTAATGACTTTATTTTCAGTGAATCATGAAATATATGTACCCAGTTGGCACAGGCATGAGTTAACTAAGTTTTGGAGGACAAGGAGGATTCTTGCTGTTTAGAAATGCAAATGAATTTCTTTCCACATCATTTGGGCTATGTCTGAGGTAGCTCACACTAAAGTTTTCTTCTTCCTTACAAGCAAGGGAATTTTATTGACCACATTTAGTTAAGCATTGTGTTACATGGGTGTTCTTAAGGGTTATAGAAATTCCTCACCCCTTGTCCCTCCCAAGATCCATAAATTCCTTCTTGGAATGCAGCAGGAAGAGAGAAGCTAAAGGAAGGAGCCCTATGTCTAGATTTTTTTTTCTGAATCCATTTGGTCTTTATAATTGAGTCCAGTACAACCTTTGTCTAAAAAAAAATTTTGAGAAATCTTTGGCTGCCAAACCAGTCTCTAAACCCTGAGTGTTTAAATTTCAGCACCAAAAAAGCATTTATACACTTAGGTAGGGTGTTAGTTCACCTGGTACTTAGTTGTGATAATTATGGAACTAGCAATTATCCCAGAGGCCAGAAAATAAACTCATTTAAAAAAAAATTGCTCATTCTTGCATTCAACAGAGATGAGTTGAGTGAGAACTAAAATCAGGCTGTGAAATAGCATAGGAATGGGAGAGTGTTTCAAATACCAGTGATAAATAGCTCTTTCCCTCAATTAATTAACTACCCATAAAAGGAAACAGACATAAAACAGATTAAAGAATGAGTAGAATATTAAACACTAAAATATCGTAGGAAAGTCTGTGCTTTGTCTAACAAATAGTTGCTCTATGATCAAATAATACAGTTGGATCCAGGTCAGAGCGATCGCACAGCAGGTCGTGCATTTGCCTTGCACATGGTCGATCGGGTTCGATCCCCGGCATCCCCATATGGTCCTCTGAGCACCACCAGGAGTAATTCCTGAGCAAAGAGCCAGGAGTAATCTGAGCATTGTTGGGTGTGACCCATAAAGAAAACAAAATACAGTTGGATCCAAATTCTGTCCTGTGTTATTGGTTTGAAATATGGGATTGTCTTTTTATAGTTCAAAATGGCTGATGAGGAATAATTTCACTTGGTTCAATCTACTAG
This sequence comes from Cryptotis parvus, assembly GCA_021461705.1. NCBI lineage: Eukaryota > Metazoa > Chordata > Mammalia > Eulipotyphla > Soricidae > Cryptotis > Cryptotis parvus. The sequence continues at coordinate 74,696 of JAJIBD010026814.1, forward strand.
CCATGAGCTTTAATATGTAGCTTTGCCTGAGTCTCAGTTTCCTTGTTTGTAAAATGATACCATTAAGATTAACCCTACTAAAAGGCTCAGCCAGCCCCTGACCCTGTCCTACATAGCTCCTAGGGCTTGCTCAGCATGCAGGCGGCCACACTGGCCGAACTCAGAGCAGGGATTTGGGCCCCTTCACCCATTCCCCAGACTCTGGGTCCATGGGCATGGCCCTGAGCTGCCAGCCACCACAGTCAACCACCAGAAGACAGACACTCCAGATTCACAGCTGCTCTGCGTCTGCACTATAATCTTAGACCATAACACATTTTAGCACCAGGTCCTTCCCAAGATCTTTCTCATTTATACACTTTAATGATCATTCTAGTTGCAACAAACTGGAGAGGTTATGGGAAATGAGGAATTATGATGTCACACTAGAACTCACTATTGAATATCCACATAAAGACATCATACATTGTTAGTATCTGTAGGGCAAGCCACAAAGTGTAACAGAAGAAAAGAGAAATATAGGGACAGAGACAAAGAGATAGAGTAGTGCCTACAATAGGGGCAGACAGGGTTTGGGTGGTGGGGGCGTGTTTGGGATATGGATGGTGGGAATTTGGCACTAGTGGAGGGATGGGTGCTGGAACACTGTATAGCAGAGACCCAATTAAGAATAACCTTGTAAATGTATATCTCACATGGTATAATAAAAATTTGAAAAAAGACTAACCCTACAATAAAGCAATGCCACTTGCAAGTAAGCAGACATGAGATTAATGAGGCATCATATGTGGCACTCTTAGGACATGTGGCAGGAGGTACTATCTTGGCAACTGATGTGTGCTTCTATAATATAACAGTTTGTGTCTTTTATTAAAAGGAAGTGGGTGTGGAAGCAAGTATATGAAGGAGTAATGATTCCTAAGGGAATGTAGTGGAGTCTACTCATTGCAACTTGTTTTATCATTGATGTGTGTAATCCTTAAGTGCTTCCGTTTTTCAAGTGACAGGGATTATCTGAAAAATTTTGGACAGTAAGTAGAAAGCAGTAGTAGTCATGGTTTTCTTTTCTATTCTATTGTGATTAAGTAGTAATAAAATCAAGTCTGTGTGTCTACAACTGAGCTCTTTACTGGGAGGTCAGTACGCTGGCCAAGAGACTGCATTGCTCCTGGGAGGCCTGTCCATGCTGCTCAACCAGAGCTTTCTCTGGAACCAGCTGTCTGTGGTTTAGTCTTTCAAGACATTGCTCCTGACGGGAAGTGTTTGGCTCAAAATTTCAGCACTTCCCATAGATACAGGCAGACATCAAGAAATAGAATCAAAGTTAGACGAGTTGGGTTTAGAAGTAACAGTAGATCAAGGAGTCCAGGAGTAGCAAATTTATGGCATCAGATTTATCTTTATAGTGTATGTTATTCATATATTTTAGTTTTTGGGTTTTTTTATTTCATTTTGGGTCCCACCTAGCAATGCTCAGTGGTTACTCCTGGATCTGCACTCAGGAATCACTCCTGGCTGTGCTCAGGGGATCATATGGGATGCCGAGGATCAAACCTGGGTCAAACCTCTTGCATGGCAAATGCCTACCCACTGTGCTATCACTCCAACCCCACACTTGTCACTTGTCTTGTCTTTCCATTGTTCATTGATTTGCTCAAGTGGGCGCCAGTAAAGCCTCCATTTGCTGGGAATGAGGTCCATTATTGTTACTGTTTTTGGCATAACGAATACACCACGGGTAGGTTCTGCCACACATTTTAGTTTTATATTTATTGACATAAAAATAAAACAATGAGAGTAATCAAGTAGAAAAAAATATATACCAAAATACTAGAGAAATGCATTCAGCACTACAATGTCTAATGACAAATTAAAACAATAATCTTGCTCTTCAAGCTTGTGTTCTCCCTTGAACACATATTAAAGACACGAATTCAAGAACACATATACAAGACAAGCTTGTTTGTCTATGTTTCTCTGCTTGCTTTATTTCCACTCTGCAGAAGTCTTTGTTCTCTCGCAAACATGTATATCTGCCTCTCTCACCCCTCACATCTTTCTAAATAAGTTCCATTAAAAACTTTCTTACTTCACATAAAAAAATTAAAACAAGAACTAAGCTGTATCCCTCATCAGTGATTATATCTTAACATTTTAGTATCTTTCCCTGAGGCCCGCATTCAGAATTATTGTTTTATTGTCTTTTTAGAGACTGGAGGTATAAGACAGGTTACTTAGCAAACTTTCATCCTTTTTTTGTGGAAGGTGAGGGATAATGAACTAAGTGCCATAAATGTGCCAGGTGTTTTAGAACCAAATGCATAGTGAAAGAATTCTGTGTTCTAAGTTGCCTAAACAGAAGAAACTGCTAGCAAGGAAGCACCTTGTCTTAGACAGGCATATCACTGCTTACTGGGTTCTAGTCCAGCTCTTCATATTTGACCCTAATGGTCTCCACTCTACAGCTCTACAGAACTGCAGAACTGTAAAGTGTTCTATAGTTCATTATTCTCTCCCATTCTACTCCCTCAAGTTTTGCACACTCCTCACTGTATGTGTGAACCCCACCTTTCCATACGGAAGCCTTTGTTCTCTATCTTTGTTTATGCCAGGCAGTGCCAAGGGATGTTACTATGAGCATCTTTATATATTTATTTTCCATGAGTGTCAGCTTCCTGGGTGTTTCTCTGCTGTCCTCACTTTCCAGGCTTTGGGAGGGTCCACATTTCATCTACCCAAAATAGTTGCATCCATGCTCTTAACAGTCCCACCCGACTTCAGAATCATCTCATATAGCACCTCTTTTGGGTTTCTATGTTTAGACCCTAACAGAATGAAGCCTCCCTCTACTTTGAACATTTAAACCTACGTTGCCAACCTCCTTTGCTGCCCACTATTCTTTTAGCTCTGTTGTAGATTTATGATCTCCTGTTCTGTCTGAATGGAATTTTTATGTTTGATTCTCTATTTGATTAGTGTTGTTACTATCGCTTCAACTGTTGTTAGCTATCAAATACTAAGCACCTACTATGTGCCATAAACTATGCTGGTAGTAACATGCATCTTCTCATTTCATCCCAACCTCTCTCAGCACTATAAAGTAGACATTTTATGGCCACATAGTGATACGCAGAAGGGAGAAATGAATGGTCACAGGTGGCAACTAGTAATCGGAAAATGTGGATTCTAACACAGTTCTTTTTCTCTCTCTAAAAAAAAAGAAAAACAGAAAAAATATATTGCAACATAATTGCTTAAACTGCTTAAATAAATTCATGGAAGCCCCGAAAACAAAGAAATAGGAACTTCATCATTAATAAGAGAGATATGACTTGTCTTTGACAAATCCTATGAGATGCTCATGGATTGGAGGTGTGTGTAAGCCGGGCGCAGCCCTTGGTAAGGCAGAACAGGACAAGATATTAGGCATGGCTAGAGTGGTGATTAGGGAAGCTAATCTTTAGTTTGATTTGAGGACAAAAATAAATAAATAAATACTCATGAAGAATCTAGGTTCTAAGGCATGCGGCAAAAGGAAGAAAAAAAATATTCCCTTCCCATCCTAAAAAAGTAGATGTGGGGAAGGATGCTGATAGCCAATTATTTCAGCACCAATCCCATCACCAATGCAATTTCCTTCTAATACTGAGGAGTTAATTTGGTTTTAAAGCTTGTTTTTACTGACAATGGAAACCAGAATCTATGTGTAATTATCTGTATTCAGTATATACACCAGTACTTTTATTTCTTCATAGCAGATATCTATATTTATGTGAAAGTCTGTCTAATTGACAGTTATAGTGATGGTGACAGAGACAGAGACAGATATACCAGAGTATATTTTCCTGGGAGCCAAAGGGAAATTACTATTTAGCTATAGAACTACAATCTTTAAAATAAATTTTTAAAAAAAGCAGACTTCCATGTCCCAACATAGTTTTAAGATCTAGGAGAGAATCACAGAAACATTATTAATTAAAGCCTATTATTTTTACTCCCAAAGCATCCCTTTACTTTATTGTTGCTGGCCTCTGTGCCATTCCTGTTTTAAAGCCTTTCATATGATTTTTCACAGCCGTCTTTGAGGGCATTGTGATCACTGTGCACCGATGCCAGAACTCTGATTCTGGCATTCAATACTAGATAATACTTTGCCCCACAAAGCCTGGGGCATATTATCTACATTCAAAAAATAAATAAATAAAGTACAATCCAAGACAATTTGTCTATAAACCTTGCTTTACAGCATCGTTTTACTTACATTCCAATATCTTGGAGCTTTCTGCTTTCCTGGAAGAACACTCCCAATGAGATAGTCCCAACTAAAAATATATTTCTCTTGTCATGGTGAGATGTGTCTTCATTTATCCATCCTTCCACAGTATCTTCAACATACATGTCTGTCCCTTGGAGTCAGAGTGACTGACAGTTGTTCTGACCCTTGGAGTCACAGTGGACAAGCAAGTTTCTGATTCAGAAGAGTGATACAGAAAAATCATGCCTCCTCTCAACCTTTGCTTTGTGAATACAAAACACATGCACACAGGTCTGCATTCTTTCCCCCTGCAAGATATTTTCCAGACCTTCCATTGCCTGGACACTTCCAATAAAGATAACAATCTTCTTGTTTTATTTTTAAGTTTCTATATAAAATCGCTTGCTTCTTTGGATATTTTAAAAGCCATACTAACAGAAGATGACCTTTCATGCCTGACCTAAATTATCACAAAATACAATCTAATCTAATTTAAGTGTGTCTTCAAAAGATGTCAAAGAGGACATTTTATATTTCCAAACACTATTATTTGTTCCATTTTTACTCTTTAGAATTCTTTAGGTTCTAAATTGTCTTTAGGCTCTAGTTCATTTATCACCATAAAGTTTGCCCTCTTCACCTCTGGGTGATTTCTGTAGCTCCTCTCTGATTGCATCCAATTTATTGCTGAGTTTACAACCTGTGGAATAAAGAAAGTTAAGCTCAGGGTCAATCAGAAAGAGTTTATTGACCTTCTGTTGGGTTTTGTTCCTAAGAATGCAAAAAAATAGAAGCCTTTTTTTAAAGAAAATGTTGCCTCTACAACGAATGTGTTGAATGCTTTATGCAAGATCTCTAATATAATTCCTTCTGGAAAGGTTTCAAGCTTCATTTTACAAATAATGATATAGATGAGGGAGGATATACAGCTTGTCTATGTCACAGAGGTAGTGAATAATGTTTGAACCTGGATGCACTTAATTCCAAAGCTTAGACACTTTCCATCACTCTGAAGGCTAAGTCTTTCCCCAAATACCCACCTGCTCTCATCCCATTGTGAGCCAACAGGAAATGCAAAATCCTTAAGAATCACATTTCCAGCCTCCAAACAACACAGTATTTGGCTGTATCGGGAAATATATAATTCACTTAGAATTTCAGATATTCAATAAATGCAATTAACAGTAGACACTAAAAAATTTTTTCCTTCCTTTTGTTTACTTATAGAAAAGAACTCCTTTTTGAAAATCAGGAAGAGGGGATTAGAATTCTACTCTGTGCAACTTAATCTTTAAGACACCACAGGACCACAGATCTTCGTCCGCCGCAATATCCTGCCAAACCCACCTCCACCATGGGGGCTGTGACTTGGTTGTTGGCTGGAATCTTCCTAGCTTTGTCCACCTTTCCAACTGAAGGAGGGGTCCTTAAGAGAGTCATCCGGCACAAGCGACAGAGTGGGGCAAATGTTACACTACCAGAAGAAAACCAGCCACTAGTATTTAATCATGTCTACAACATCAAGCTGCCCATGGGTTCCCAGTGCTCAGTGGATCTGGAATCCCCCAGTGGCGATAAAGATGTGGCCCCACCATCAGAACCTAGTGAAAGCTTTCAAGAGCACACAATGGACGGGCAGAACCAGATAGTCTTCACTCACCGCATCAACATCCCCCGCCGGGCCTGTGGCTGTGCCTCTGCGCCTGACATCAAGGAGCTTCTGAATCGACTGGAAGAGCTAGAGAGTGTGGTGTCTTCCCTGCGGGAGCAGTGCAACACAGGCGCAGGCTGCTGTCTCCAGTCTGCTGAAGGTACGTGCTGGGAGCTTGTCCAGTCTCTCCCTGTGCCCCTGGGAGAAGTGAGCACATCAGGTTCCTATTGGCTCTCTCCAAGATGGGTTACTTGGGAAACTACTCTTACACTATGTCTATTAAGAAGATGGTCAAATAAAAATAGAGACTATAATTATCTCGATGCAGCTCTGGGACAGTCTTGGTAAGAACTTTCAGGATTCAAAGGGTTTTTGCTTTGAAAACTCCTTTTTCACTTTTAATGCTACCTTCTAAAGCATATTAGACCCTGAAATCTACCAATTCTCTACCATAAAACTTATGAAATAACTGACCCAAAGAGCACTTATATAATAGCTCTTTGAATGTAATGCTTTGGTTCCTTGACGTGTATTTAGCCTTAGTGCTTCATTGTACACAGAGGGCAACCAAGGTCTTGAGGTAGGTGGGATTCCTTTAGGTTCCGTAATAAGGAACCAAGTTAGAATTTAAACCACATATCGGATATGCTGTGCTCTTGCAAATAGCTGATACAAAGTGCATGGGAAATGGAAAAAATGTTCTTATTTTTTTGCCAATAAAGATAGTGATTAAAGTGATGAATTCAAATGCCCTTATGGACCAGTAACTATAATTCATTATCTCATATAATACTCCTAGCAACCCTTTGAATAAGGTTTCATGCTCCCTTTCTACAAATCGAAGAACTGAGACTCAACTTACCATTCTCACAAAGTCACACGAAGAGAAATATAAACTTTGACATTTTCTATGTGTCAGTCTCCGTATACTATTCACTCTGTGCATCCTACTTACTTACTCTTAATGTGTGGCTCCTTGTCATAGAGGCTACACCGGTGGAGCTGAGGAGCAGGATACACTTTCAGCCGTGCTCAGGGGCCACCAGGACAGCCACATCATGCAAGACAGCCACACCACGCAGTTCACAGGCATCCTTCTTAAAGTGTTTTTTTCCATTGTGGAATTTTGTCCATATCTTCCTTCCTGAAGGTTGATAGAATCACAGAAGTTTAAATTAGATAAATATCCCCATGTCTACTACCAGAAAAAAAGTCCTAAAAAGCACTTCAATAAAAATCATTTCAATCAGTGTAAGTGGAGAGCATTAAAGGATGCGATCTGGGTTTCAAAGAAAAAAGAAAAGGTGTTTTTTAAATCTTGTACATAAATGGTTTCTCTTCTACTTCTGTCAACTCCCAGGCAGAATACAAATAGGACAAACGCTAAAGAGTGGGTTGAAATCACTGTTTCATGAAAGCTTTCCAATACCAATATAATGAGAGCCATGAATGTAATCTAAAGCTTTCCATCAGTGACATTTAAAAAGAATAAAAGAGAAACAAGTAAAAGTAATTTAAGTCATCTATTCTATTTTACCCAATATACCAAATGATTCCCTTTCATTCTGGGATGAGTAGAATAAATAGCAAATGGATATTTGGCATTCTTCTCTTTCATACTGTCTTTAAAGTCCCTATTTTTCACCGACAACACTCCTTAGTTTAGACCAGACAAAATTCACTAACTTAACAATTACACATATCTAGTAAACATCATGCTGTGAGCGAGCATCCGCACTGCCCTAGAGTCTCACTCCTCAGACCAACTTTATCTTTACATACCTTTTGTCCCGCCTGCCAGAAAGGGAGGCACAACACTAATTCAACCACGCTTAGGTGCAAAAACAATGGAGTTCTCACTAAGGTTTCCTACAGGTCAGACATTTGTAAAAGATTTATGCGATCTGAAGAAAAACCATAGTATATAGGTCAGACATTTGTAGACTTGAGAGCAGGAATCACCTCACCACTGACCATATAGATCTCAGATTCACCCAGCATGGTCATTAGAAAAGAGGGGAAGACGGAAGAAGTATGTGAGCTTTGTGGGGGTCAGAACCTAATTGGAGGCAGATTCAGAAAATGACTCCTTAGCTGCCTCATTTAGTATGGAAAAACAGCCTACTTAGGTCAGGGACAGCCATATGGCAGCTGGAGTCAGCCCCTAATCCCATAGGAAATAACTCCCGATGAATATAACTATAGACACTTGACGCCCTTATTTAACCCCCAAAGACCCCACTGCTACCTCTCTCTGTTCCCCCTGGAAGAGAGATATTGTTCTACTTGATCAATAAGAAACTAAGCTCCAGAGAGGAGTCACTCAAGCCATCAATTTTTGAGGCTTTTCTTTTTTTTGGTGTGGCAGGTTTAGAGGGTTGTACTCAGTGATGCTCAGAGCTAGCCTCTGGTCACTCCTAAGCATGCCAGGGATCCAACCTGGTGCTCCCACAAGCAAAGAATGTGCTCCAGTCCTTTCAGCCATCTACCCATCCCCTTTGACACGTTTTATGTGTCTACTTTTGGCTAGTCGTCATAGAAACAATTCAGCCTAGCATAATGCAAACCACCAGGCAGAGATTTGTAATTACTGGAGTCATCGGGCACTCAAAAATTTGATGAAAACTATAGATCTTTTCCCCAAAAGCAAACAGATGCTCCATTACTTGCTATAAACTCACACATGCACATATGATTCTCCTATTTTGGAAAGTCTAGGCTTAGGATCCCTATCCCACTGGCTTTATATACCAAAACAGCTGATTTTCAAGACACAGCTGGCCAGAGTGGGCAGCCATCCTCCGACTGAATTTGAATGAGGTCTCCTGGGCAGAACCTGAGAAAGTGGATCTGGCCGCTCTGTGTTCTGCTGAACGCCTTTGTTCTCTCCCTGCAGGCCGCCTGGACACCCGGCCCTTCTGCAACGGCAGGGGGCAACTTCAGCACGGAAGGTTGTGGCTGTGTCTGCGAACCAGGCTGGAAAGGTCCCAACTGCTCCGAGTCAGAGTGTCCTGGCCACTGTAACCTGCGAGGCCAGTGCCTCGATGGACAGTGCGTCTGTGATGAAGGATTCACGGGCGAGGACTGCAGCCAGCTGGCCTGTCCGGGTGACTGCAATGACCAGGGCAAATGTGTGAACGGGGAGTGTGTGTGCTTCGAGGGTTACTCTGGAACCGACTGCAGCGGAGGAGGTGTGCCCGGGCCTTGCAGCAAAAGAACACGGCCGCTGCGTGGACGGCCAGTGTGTGTGCCAGGGCGGCTTTGCGGGTGAGGACTGCACCGAACCGCTCTGCCTGAACAACTGTTACAACCGCGGGCGGTGCGTGGAGAACGAATGCGTGTGTGACGAGGGCTTCACCGGGGAGGACTGCAGCGAGCTCATCTGCCCCAACGACTGCTTCGACCGAGGCCGCTGCGTCAACGGCACCTGCTACTGTGAAGAGGGCTTCGAAGGGGAGGACTGCGGCCAGCTCACCTGCCCCAATGCCTGCCACGGCCAGGGCCGCTGCGATGAGGGCCAGTGCGTGTGCCACGAGGGCTTTGCCGGGCCAGACTGCAGCGAGCGGCGCTGCCCCTGCTGACTGCCACCACCACGGCCGCTGTGTGGAGCCGGCCGCTGCGAAGTGCGATGGACGGCTTCACTGGAGAGGACTGTGGCGAGCTCCAGTGTCCCAACGGCTGCAGTGGCCACGGCCGCTGTGTCAATGGACAGTGCGTGTGTGACGAGGGTTACACCCGGGAGGACTGTGCAGAGCTGCGGCTGCCCCAACGATTGCCACGGCCGGGGCCTCTGCGTACAGGGCAAATGCGTGTGCCAGGCCGGCTTCCAGGGCGCTGACTGCAGCGAGATCAGCTGTCCCCACGACTGTCACGGGCAGGGTCGCTGCGTGAACGGCATGTGCGTGTGTGGCGACGGTTTTACCGGGAAGACTGCGGGAGAAGCGCTGTCCCCGCGACTGCAGCCACCGGGGCCGCTGCGTGGGCGGCCAGTGTGAGTGTGAGGACGGCTTCACCGGTCCCGACTGTGCAGAGCTTCGCCTGTCCCGGCCACTGCCACGGCCAGGGCCGCTGTGTTAACGGGCAGTGTGTGTGCCATGAAGGTTTCACTGGCAAAGACTGCCAGGAGCGGAGGTGTCCCAACGACTGCCACGGCCAGGGCCGATGCGTGGACGGACAGTGCGTGTGCCATGAGGGTTTTGAGGGCCCAGACTGTGCACAGCGCTCCTGTCCCAATGGTTGCAGTAACTTGGGACAGTGCGTGGCTGGGCGCTGCATCTGCAATGAGGGTCACACCGGAGAAGACTGCTCTGAGGGTGAGTGCTCCTACCCAGGCCAGGATGACAGTGCTCATTGAGGTGCTCAGAGCTCACTGAGGGTTCATCTGGGGGGCTCCAGAGAAGGATTATTGTTATACTAAACAGTCACATGAAAACACACACACACACACACACACACACACACACACACACTCTCTCTCTCTCTCTAACTCAAGGGGCTCTGGTTATTTGCCTGTGGCAGGCTCAGAGAGACTGTGAATGATTGTTAGCACCATTCCACAAGTATCTCTTAGAGCTGGTATTTACATTGGTCTAACTTTTATGCTGAATTTAATACCCAGAGTCCAAAGGAAGCTCATGGCCTCCCTTTTGCTAAGCACAGGTCTTTTTGACTACACCTAACATGGAGCGAGCATTAGGCACATCTCCTTATTTAGAAGAAAGACAAATTTCGGCTCAATGGAACAGTGGTAGTATAAAACTTCTAAATACCTGGACCTAAAGTGATAGCACAGTGGGTAGGGCATTAGCCTTGCCACGGCCGACCTGAGTTAATCCCCAGCATCCCATATGTTCCCTTGAGCATCACCAGGAGTAATTCCTGAATGTAAAGCCAGGTGTGACCTAAAAAGCAAAAGTGGAAAAAAATAAATAAATACTCACTCAGCTAAAAACTAAATGCTGATTCACTCAGAGGCAAACCCATCTCTGGTCTCATCTTTAGATCATGGTCTTGGATCTCAAAGGCTCTGAGGGCTTCCGAGAGCACTGTGTCAGAAGCCCCAGATGTGCTGGCAATGCAGTCAGTGCTCAGCATTGCGGTTGAGTAAAAACATAGCAGAGATCAGTAATGCTGGTGTAGCACAGGGTCGTACTTGTCTTCCCATCCACTTGCCATTATGGAGTTTTCTGTCTGCCTCAAGGAAAGCATCAATAGAAGTGGGGGGACCAGGTCAACAGAACCCTACAGTCTGTCTGTGTGCATATCTATCTTGAGCTTCGACTAAATGCAGATGATGGAAGCCTTCTTCTAAAAGATGGGCCCAAGAGCTTAGCGTGAGGAGTGTATGTACAGGGCTTGGTTTCATTCTCCAGCACTGCCTGCCCCTCTTCTACTTCCACTGGGGTTAAGCAAAGCTGTTTACAATACGTGGTTCAGCCCACGTATTGAACCCTCTGGTCCAGTTGGCTGAGTATCATCAGGAATTCCACTCCACCCAGGCCAATTAAACACTGCTGGGAGTCCCTACCCCCAGGCAGCTTTTGATTTTGGAAAATGATCTTGAGTTTACAAAACGGAAGTGAGATTTCAGGGCTTCCAGACAGAAAATGGGAGAGATGGGCCAAAGGAAAAAGCCTAAAGAGAATGGATGTTGACATAGCAAACATGACTGACTCAAATTGTCCTTATTGCTTCCAGTCTCTCCTCCCAAAGACCTCATTGTGACAGAGGTGACAGAGGAGACCGTCAATCTGGCCTGGGACAATGAGATGCGGGTCACCGAGTATCTCATCATCTATACGCCTACTCATGCTGATGGCCTGGAAATGCAGTTCCGGGTCCCTGGAGACCAGACATCTACCACCATCCGGGAGTTGGAACCTGGAGTGGAATACTTCATCCGAGTGTTTGCCGTCCTGGAGAACAAGAAAAGCATTCCTGTGATTGCCAGAGTGGCCACTTGTGAGTGAGCATGGCTAGTGGAATTTTCAATGTCCCCTCTCCTTGTCCTGTGCCTCTCCCAAGCCCTTGAGTTACTGTTTCACCCCATTCACATAGATCTGTAGTTATAGAGTTACACCAGTTGAGTTGTGCAACCCAGGGAAACCCATCAAAAGTGTTTTATTATTGTTGTAAGAAGCTCATTATTTCCTACAAATTCTGTTCCTTGTACTCTTCTACCCTGCCTACCCTTAGAGAATCATTATAGGTAGCACTTAAGTATCTTCTGTGTCGTCAAGTAATTAAAAGCACTTTGCATATTTCCACTTGTTTTTCTCATAACAACCCTATGAAATAGGAGCTACTGTTGAACGATTTTACATAGGAGGATACTGTGACTCTGAATAATTAAAACCTTGTCTCATAGCTGATGGGTGGTGGATAGGGTATTTGGACACTGGCATTCTGGCTGCAAATTTACACTCTTAACCACCATGTTCCACTACTTCCTCTCCTTGAACCTCACTGTCTATAGCTGGAAAGAAAAAAAATGAGGGTGGACACTGATATTCAAGATATTCCTTTAAGAGTTCAAGGACCTAGAATGTGATTCAGTATTTAGAATATACTTGAATGTGAGCCCTTTGCTTACACACACACACACACACACACACACACACACACACACACACACACCCAGCATCAGTATAATTCCTTCCACACCTGAAAACAAAGTTGTGGTTACAAACTGGCTTGCTTGTTTTACTTCAAAATAACAACATTGGCTACTATTTACTAAACTTGGGCTTGATGCCTGAAATTGTGGCCAGAAGTCTTCACAAGATGTATCATGGAATCTTTAAAACTTTCCAAAGGGCATGCATATACTGACACTCTTTTTTCAAATGAAGAAACAGAGGATCAGGGTATTTTGTGCAAGTGATCTAAGCACAGAGAAGTTGTAATGGTGGAACTTAGATGCTAGACAAGACTAATTCCAAATCAGTTAACAGGAAATTGCCAGTATTGTTAGTCCTGATATTCTAACAATGTTGCTTTTCAGTAGACATCATCTCAGAAGAACCCACAAAGAGAAGAATCCTCTTGCTCTGAGGATCTGATAATCTGCCAGTACCTAGCATCCACCTTAATATCTAATGCAATTAAGGCTATGGTTCCCCCTCTATAAACACTCTCCCCTCATTTTTGTGTTTTCCCAACAGACTTGCCTGCACCTGAAGGTCTAAGATTCAAGTCTATCAAAGAGACATCTGTGGAAGTGGAGTGGGACCCTCTAGACATTGCCTTTGAAACATGGGAAATCAGTTTCCGGAATACGGTAAGGTGCACAGAAAAAAGACGTATTAGAGACCCAGGGTCTAAAAGACAGTTAAACAAGTCTTCAAAGTTTTATATCAACTCATTTCTTTAGCTTTGGATGAATACATGCTCTAGTAACACCCTGTGTGCTCACATATATGTTTTATGTAAAAATAAGTGAATAAGCATAGTTCTTAAGAGTGAGAACTAATGCCCTGTGTATTCACCTGTATGCTTATGTAATAATAAATCACTAAGCACAGTTCTTAAGAGTGAAAACTAGTAAAGGACCATTGTATCATCCCTAAGTTCTGATTTCCCCTAGGTTCATATTCTCTCTATTTAGAGGAGAAGGAGGGCTCTCTGTCTCAAAAACACTTCCAAAGCATACCCAAGATAGACTATTCTCTCTAGGCTGCGAAATGTGTGGGAGCCAGGGAAGTAGATTCCTGAGTCCAAACCTAGGCTCTGCCACTAAATAGCTTTATAACTATAGGACAATTTCCCAACTCCGTGAAGCTGACTTCTTACTACATCAAAGAGGGATTGAGCTTGTAGCTCTAAAATTACTTTTCCTCTCCACTTGGTCATTTTACTGATTCTTAATGGTCAGATGAAAGAATAAAATATGAATAAAGATATTCAAATAGCATATAAAGAATGAATAATTTAAGAAGAGGTTCACACTTCCTTAAGAGCTTACCCAGGTGCTCTGTCTTTCAGAATAAGGAAGATGAGGGAGAGATCACAAAAAGCCTAAGAAGACCAGAGACTACTTATAGGCAAACTGGCCTGGCTCCTGGACAAGAGTATGAGATAACTCTGCACATCGTGAAAAATAACACTTCGAGGCCCAGGAGTGAAGAAGGTGACAACCACACGTGAGTATCACCTTCAATACTAGTAACACAATGGCAGCAGCTTCTAACATATATGGTTGCTCACCTACAAGGCCTCTGACATTGTATCTATACCAATTGCCTTTTATACTACATAAAATGAGGTCTACAACTATAGACCTACAATTATAGACCTCATTCCCATGACCTGAAGGAATGGTTTGAAGCTCTTCAAGTTCCTGGTGTGAGCAGATGCCCTTGGGCTACACTAGCATGAGACAGGACATATGGAGATGTTACTGGTGCCTGCTCGAGCAATCGATGAACAACGAGAAGACAAGTGATACAAGTGATGAACAACGAGAAGACAAGTGATACAAGTGATACTATATAAAAAGCAAACTTTATGCCTTAAAACAGTAATTCTTCACATTGGCAATATGAAATAGGACTGCTATGGGGAATTTTTCTGTTCTTAACTCGGTTCAAATATGCCCTGTGTGGGCTAGGACCTGATTGACCTTGTATAATCTCAATCTGGTGCCTCTTTGTGTCACATGACCTCTCAACTCCCAGTATGGCAACCTGGGCTTGTTCACATAAAAAAAGAATAGACCAGGGCCACAGCGATAGCACAGCAGGTAAGGCATTTGCCTTGCTCACTGTGCACCTGGATTCCAACCTCGACATCCCATATGATTCCCCTCTTGAGCACCACAGGAGTAATTCCTGAGTGAAGAGCCAGGAGTAACCCCTTTGCTTGGCGAGGTATTACCCAAATCCCCAATAAAAACAAAACAAAAAAAGCAGTAGACCTAGCAGCAGCACCATGTCACTTCTGTCAAAATAAATCTCAATTCAGCCCAGATTGAAGGTGTGAGGGAAAAACCTTCATTTCTTGATGAGAGGAGTTTCAAATGGCCAGTTCATAGGAATATATTGCAGCGTTCTAGTGTGCCATCTGCTTTACTATTGATACTTAGTCCCATAAATGAGGTAGGACCAACATTAATGCTGTCCTTTCCCAAGAGTAAAAATAAATTTCATGTATATAGAATCTTGATTCCATGTCTTCAAAATGAACCTAAATTGCATGTCACTCAACACTGATATCAAAACTTCTTAGACATAGAATAGGTTTGATACTGTTGGTAATGTGTTGATGTAGCGTAAAAATAATCCAAATTTTGAATAGTTCTACCAAGAAGTGAAGGGGTTTTATCAGTCAATGTTTGTTTTTGATATGGGGGGGCCACACCCAGCAGTGCCCAGGGCTTGCTTTTAGCAAATAGGGATCATTCTTGACAGGACTTAGAATACTAAACGGAGTGTCCAGGCTGGAACTCATGTCAACTATATGCAGGCAAGCACTCTACCCACTGTACTGTTACTTGGCTCCAAGAAGCAAAGTTTTAATAAATGAGAAAGTAATTGACTTCATTACCATTTAGTAGAAATTTTTATCTATTTTCAAGATAGGAATTGTGCAACTATTGGTGGAACTGACTTTTCTTGGCAGGAGATTATGAGAAAAGTTAAATCTGTTGACTAATGACAAGAAAGAACATCTTTCATTTAAATATTTGCACATTTCACCTTGCTCAGAGCCAATAAATAAGATTTTCTCCTTTATAGGGAAGTGTTTTCCATCATCCTGACAACATCCCTTTGTGGTAGGTAGAAGGCAGGTATCAACAGGAAAGCAAACACCATTCAATCACTAGAAAGGGATAGGGAAAAGATCAAGCAAATGCATATTGGCTACAGAAAAGGCATATTGCAAATGGAAAAGACCTTTCTGTCACCTACTCTTTTATTTTAATCTGGATTTGGCAGCTGGCTGCTTTATTTTCTTTATTA
This sequence comes from Cryptotis parvus, assembly GCA_021461705.1. Taxonomy (NCBI): domain Eukaryota; kingdom Metazoa; phylum Chordata; class Mammalia; order Eulipotyphla; family Soricidae; genus Cryptotis; species Cryptotis parvus. Next base: position 90,561 of record JAJIBD010026814.1, read on the forward strand.
CCAGACAAACATCCCAACATTTGAAGTTTCATAGTCACATAAATACCAATATCAAGGACCTGTATTTTTCCCATTGATTTTTGCTGAAACACTTGAACTTTTTCAGGTTGAAAGGACATGAGCATGTTGATGCCAAAATATATTGTCTCCTTCTCTCTGATCTCAGAATCAAAGCTGTGTTATAACTATTTAGAGACACATGAGTTTGTGGGAAGAGTACTCACTGAAAGCAGGATGAGAATAAACTTTGGACCTAAACAATTGTGAATTTGAAAAACACAGCTGCGCCAGCTCCTACCCATGTGGAGCAGCCCATGGAGCAATGAGAGGGGTGAAACTGCCTTGGTCCTTGGTCGGGTTCAGCACAGCTCCTATGACCAGCAGATACATGGGCTGCTGTGGCCACGCTGGCCGGGCTTGGAGCGGGAATTGCCCCCCCCCACATCCCTCGACCTCCAGTGACCCAGTGGGCATGGCTACGAGCCCCGCAGTATCATCACTAGCTCTGAAAAGGAGACTGGCTAGACGCACAGCTGCGCCAGCTCTTACCCACAGCACTGCGCCGCTTTGAGCCACTCACCATCGCCTCAAGTAGGTCCACTTCTTAAAATTGTCAACCCTCTGTGCAAAAACAGGCTTATGAAATCTTCCATGAGAGCTATAATAAAAGTTAAGATAAAATATCAAAGCACTGCACTTGGCACATAGTAATAACAGGACAGTGTCTCTCTCTTCTATTCAGGCATCCAAAATCATGGGAAAATAGCATCCTTGGTAAAATCCTCACTCTCATAATGACAGGGCTGCCGAGGAGCATATATGGACACAGGACAGGGTCCTTACTTGTATCCAGATGCAAGCAGAGCAGGATGTTTCAATGTTGTACCATGATTCTCATTGTGCATTGAAATAGAAAAGGGGATAATTATTAAGACACTATTACAATAGCTTCTAGAAAGAAAAGATGAATTAAAATACAGAGAACTGTTAGAGAGTTAAAAAAATTTTTACTTCAAAATTTGCTCAAAAGTAAAATTTTCTTTAAAAAATTTCTTTCTCTTCAACTTTATTTCAACTCTCTTTCTTTAGAGACTGAGAAATAAAATGTGAATAAACTCCAAAATTACTCTCCAAGAAATTGGTACCATTATGCTAAAGACTGGTAATGATGTTTTGATTTCTTTAGCGTAACGCAGAAACCTCTACTCCCTAAAAATTTTATATATCATGGATAGCTAATGTTTCTCTACTTCTCTCAAAATTTCTCTATCTGTTGTAGACCTACTTTCACAACTTGATTTTAGTATTTTCATGTTGAAAGAAAAGCATTCCTTAGTTTCATAATTTGGCCTTCTTCCCCTTAAGGTCGTTTTCAAAGCATTGTTCATTATTGTGTTTTAGAAATCCTAAAACCACCTTTATATCCTGTTCAATAGAGGTTTAAGTTTTGCCTTAAACGTGGATTACTATAGAGGGCAGGAGCAATAGCACAGTGGGTAGGGCATTTGCCTTGCATGCGGCTGACCCGGCTTCTATCCCCAGCATCCCATATGGTCCCCCCATGCACCGCCAGGGGTAATTCCTGAGTGCAGATCCAGGAGTAGCCCCTGAGTGCCACCAGGTGTGACCCCCCACAAAAAAAAAAAAAAACCTTGGATCACTTTTCATTTAAAAAAATATAAATATTTCACTTTGTTTTCTGTTAAATTTAAAGCACTGACTTTAGAAAGAATATGTTTCTTATGTACCATGTTATATTCATAACTTGCTCAAATATTATAAGCAAATAATAAATATAGTTTCTTTTAAAATGGTAGACAGAGGAATAGAGCAATAGCATAGTCGGTAAGGCACTTGTCTTGCATGCTTCCAACTCAGGTTCAGTCCCTGGTACCACGATAGCCCTCTGAGCACTCGCACAGCCAGAAATAAGACCTGAGCACCACCATGTGTGACCCCCCAAAAAATAAACAAAAAGTATAAAATGGTAAACAGATTGTGTGACAGGTCTATATGATCTCTTAATAGCCTTATTTAGTTTCATGATTTGTGGATAGCCAATGGCTTCTGTACAGTTTAACAGCTATGTTAGGAATATAGCCATGAAAGTTGAATAGGGGTCTATTTCATTTATTTCTGTTTTTTACTTTATGGATAGCAGCATAATACTAAAATATTTTTACTTTAAATATTGATGAGAGGGACTGGCAGGATAGTAGAGGGTGGGAATGGTGCTTACCTTGCATGTAGTCACTCCAGATTCAATCCCTGGCCATGCATATTGTGCCCCCAAGCACTGCGGGGAGTGATCCTAAATGCAGTACCAGGAGTATGCCCTTAGTATCACCCGCTGTGGCCCAAAAAACAAAAACCATAAGTAAATATAATTGACAAGACCAATAGAGATAAGACTATCAGCAACACAGAATTCAGAAAGCATTCTCTTAACTCTGCATGTTTCTCACAGTTGGCTCTAAGTGACTCTTTATTATTCTTTTTATAAAACCAAGCTCCTTTTATTTGATACCATTTTTCAACCAATATTGAAAAACATAGACTATGTTTTTAAATGAAGAAAATAGTGTTAGCTAGCATATCTCAGTATGGCCTAGTATATCTCACTGTTAGACTTTTATTGAATGTCTGGTCTGTTTTATTTTTCATTAAAATTGTTTCAATAACTTTAAAATAGTAAAGATCTTACTAACAAAGCCTGATTCTATACTGAAAATAAAAGCCAAGAACCAGTCCCTCTCTGTATAAGGGTGGTTCTGTCTAATTTGAATAGTGTTGTTGAAATAAACCATAGTTAAAGATGTTATGGAACAGCAAGAAAAGACTAAAATTAGGGTGCTGTTATTTTTAATTGTAATAAGGACACTTAACTCAAGAGCCACCCTCTTCAGCTTTTAAGTGTACAACATTGTAAATGGCATGATGTCTTACAGCAGAGCTCTAAGACTGAACCAGCTTATGTAACTGACATTCTATATCCACTGGGGAGGGAGCATATGGTTGCCTGATTACATGATATCAAAGAAGGCTTCTCATCTCTAAGTGACATGAAAGAGAATTTCAAAGGATGTGTAGGAAACTTTTCAAAGGTTTGATCTCCAGAAGCATAGACAAAAGAATTACCAGTGCAGAAGCCCTTTGAGTAGGGCAGAGGAAGAGAGACAGACAGACAGAGAGAGAGAGAGAGAGAGAGAGAGAGGAGAGAGAGAGAGAGAAAGAGATAGACAGACAGACAGACAGACAGAGACAGAGACAGAGAGAAATATGTTGTTTCTGGGTCCCCTTGAACTTGCCATTAAAGCAGAAACAGCAGGGTTGAAAGAATAAGAGGTGAGTCCCAGGGCAGACAAGATGAAGATATAAAAATATGCAAGACTTGAGATAGCAATAACCTTCTTGCCTGGATTCCTTTAATCAAAATCCATTTTCCTTGTACTGCCAAGACAGCCATCCGTTGCTTCACTTTTTGGCTCCATAAGTTGATGGAAAAATTATCAACCTTGCAGGGAGTTTTGCTGAATAAAAAAAAATAAGTTAAGTCAATGTTTTCCAAGAAAAGGAGCCCCAGTCTGTTTCTTCAACTTATGAGAGCAGTAATAAAAATAATGACAGCCTCATGATCACGTATCATGTAACCACCATGTTCCAAGTTCTGTGCTCCAGGCGTTGCAGGCATGATTTTTTTTAATATCTGAGAGACTACCCAGAAAAATACACCAAGTTTTCGATGCCACATCAAACAGAAAATGAAGACTAAAGGCAGATGGCCACAGTCGATCTAAAATGTCCTCTCTTGGTCTGGGGTAGTCCCAAACTTTCTCTCAGCTCAGCTCCTGGGATGGGCCACAGTCTCTGAAACCACTCTGACCTCTGCCCACCACAGGCTTGGATGCCCCCAGTCAGATTGAGGTGAAAGATGTCACAGACACCACTGCTCTCATCACCTGGTCAAAGCCCCTGGCAGAAATTGATGGCATTGAGCTTATCTATGGGATCAAAGATGTGCCTGGTGACCGCACCACTATCGACCTCACACATGATGAGAACCAGTACTCCATCGGGAACCTGAAGCCAGACACAGAGTACGAGGTGTCCCTCATCTCCCGCAGAGCCGATATGTCCAGCACCCCTGCCAATGAGACCTTCACAACAGGTAATGGGTCTCCCCAATTAACGAACCAAGTAAAAGGGCTATGACAACATCATTCTGTTCCACATGGGAGTGACTGTAGAGCTCGTTTCAAGGCAGAAAGAAACATTTTCTATTTCTTTAAAGAGTATCAAGAATGATTAATTTAAAACATATACGTGCTTCAAATAATGTTGCAAAGCAGAAATAGATTTTTGTAGATATGCAAGATGCCAGTCTGATGTATTCAAATGAAATTCCTAACTAAAATAAAATTTTAATATTGAATATTTTGAATATTGAATATATTCAAAATAGAATTGAATATTTTAGTAACAGGTATGAAAATTATAAAGATTAAAGAGGCATACAAGCCACTTAGCCTCTGGCCTTTTTTAAAAAAAACTTGAGAATTGGATATCCATTCAATAAATAGTCCTGGGAGCTCAATGAATGTTGTGTGAATTTTTAGAAATACAGTCTACACAACAGAGCAGTTATACTTATAGAAACTATATGTGTAAGTATAAGTAGACATATTTAATAATAAGTATAAGTATAATTATTATGGAAGTATTGTATAAGTATATATACTTATATAAGCTCAGTTCCTATTTTTTCTGAATTTCTATATCATTCTTTTTGGGAGTAGCATTTCTCAAAGCGTGCTCTGAGGATGTGGGGGCTACTCCCAATAAAACTTGACTAGCAGGATAGAGGTTACAAGGGCTGATCCCAGCAGTGCTGGAGGTGGGTTATGTAGAGTTGGAGTTTGAATTTGAATACCAGAGCAGGTGTGCCTCTGAGCTGGCCACTAAGCTATCTCCCAGCTCCTGTGTTGTTCTTTTAGCTTACGGGGAACAAATAATAACAAAACCATCAACCCCATCCATGGGTGAAGGCATGGGGAAAGTGTCAAAGATGCATTACTTGTGTAGAATTGTGCTTCATCCATGACAACAGAGGAGAGTGGAGGTGATTTTTGTCCTTTGTCTATAATGGGCCATGGATTTTGCATCTCAACTTGAATATTGAAGATGAGATCTCAGGCTACTTGTGTTCTCCATGCCAATGTTTCCTCTTCTCTGAAACAGGCTTGGATGCCCCCAGAAATTCTGGGCGCACCTCTCAAACAGACAATAGCATCACCTTGGAATGGAGGAATGTCAAGGCAGATGTGGACAGATACAGAATCAAGTATCGCCTATTGCTGGAGGTGACCACGCCGAACTTGAAGTCCCTAAGAGCCAAGAAACCACAACCAAAACTACACTCACTGGTAAGCACCATATGTCTCACCCAATTGGTCCCAACATAGGGTATGTTCCCACCAGTGACCTTCCAGACGGAGAAACAGCAATGTTCTCAACCATTCCTGTCACTTGGGCTTCCATGAGTCAGTCTGGAGGACATTCTGGATACAGAGAACTTATGGCCTCCAGGGAGCCAATGCAGAGCCATTAAAAGACCTTTGGAAAGTCTAACGGTTTGGTGCTTAATCTCTACATGCCCATTCTCTTTTAGGTCTGAGGCCCGGAACAGAATATGGGATTGGCGTATCAGCTGTGAAGGGGGACAAGGAGAGTGATCCTACCACCATAAATGCAGCCACAGGTGAGGCATCCTGGACCCCCACTTCACCTGAGTTGGACCCCACAGACACTACCCAAGAGGCAGAAATCTACTTTAAAGCAACAGGAGATTTCCAGATGAAAGGGAATTCTAGGTCCCTCTGGTGCAGGTGCTTGACTTTAAAAAGAACATAAGTCTGCTGCCTCTCAAAGATAATAAAATAGAAAGTAAAATAGGAATATATATATATATACATATATATATATATATATTTCAGGAAAAATTGAAACCAAACTTTATAAAAAAAAATCTATTGACTCCCTTAAATTGGTAACCAATTCCTTTTTTGAAGAACCCATTGGTTGAAAAAAAATTAATCTGATGGGGTTTGCTTAGAAAACACTTAACACGTATTATACATCCTGTAATATAGGTGGTAAGTCCATTAGTATGAGTGGATTTAAAGGAACCTGTGCACTTCTCTGTCACTTCTTGCAGTTCTGGCCCCTGGGTGATAATGGTGAAGAGAAATATGGATTATAGCTGTTGATTCTTTGCTCAGATTTTTCTTCTAAAAAAAAATGGTGAGGGAGTCTTTTCCCCTACTTCTCCAACATTCTTCCCACCTCTGCTAGTGCTGGAATGTGAAGGGTGGCTAAGCTAATGAGGGGACTTGGCCTCCCTTCTCCAGCTTCCTCATAATCCAAACCCAAGACTGAGAAAACTGGTCTTAGTGTCCTTTTCGGCCTTTTGTTTAGAGAGAGTTAAACATGCCTTGTGAGAACAAATACAAGGATTCAGAGTCAGAGAGGTAGTATGAAGGGTAAGGTGCTGCTTGCCTTACATGTTGCTCTCCCAGGTTCAATCCTAGCTGTCCCGTAAAGTCCCAGAGCAACACCTGAATGCAGAGCCAGGAGTAACCCCTGAGCATCTCTTTGTGTGACCCAGAAACCAAACAAATAAACAAGAAGAGTACAAAGACCTGACTATGTGCTGTTTCAGCTCTTCCTCAAAGGGCTAGTTCCAGATCAATGTTGTAGCTAAGAAATCAACACTAATTTAATCAATCCATAAACTCAACTCCACTTTCCATCATTCGTATGCATCCTTTTTTATTTCTTTGTTATTTAATTGTGGGTATTTTTAACCCACTTACGTAATATAAATATGGACTGTTTTGCCATGAAGTTCCCCCTAGTACCTTTTATCAATACAGCTACATCACTCCCCCTTCATCCTTGGCAATCACTGATCTGTTCTTCTCTATGTTGTTATTTCAAGAACATACATGAAGAGAATCATCCAGCATGCAACTTTTAGCATTGCTTTTTCATTTAAAGCAACCCTCTTGAAATACTTCCAAATAGTTTCTGTTTTAATAGGTATGTCTATTTCCAATGCTTGTTTTTAGATCTTATTTCCATTGCTGTGAGTTATAATTTTAAATTTTTTAATTCATATGAATTTGTATACACATTTATACAATTTATAATTTCAAAGTGATAGAAGTTCATGACTATAACTACATAATCACCACCAGTGTTCTTTTCCCTCCAATATTGTTTCAGGGCCCCTCCTCATGTATCTTCCAGCCCCAAAATCCTTTTCCCTTTATTCCCCTCATCTCACTTGTTAGTTTCTTTTGAAGATTCTTCATTGAGTAACATTTCATAATATAGTCCTTAACCTTATTAATTTTCATCTTCAAAAACCATAAAACCAATGTTCAAACACTTCTGCATTATCCAAGGGTTAAAAATTGAGACTTGTGCTTGAAGCCACACAGTTCCTCTAGGGCTCTGGAGCCAAGACTTAGAACCTGTAGCACCACACTCAACTCTGTTTCCCTCCCAGACCTGGATGCGCCCAAAGACCTTCGGGTTTCTGAAACTTTGGAGACCAGCCTGAACCTGCTCTGGAAAGCGCCACTGGCCAAGTTTGACCACTACCGCCTCAACTATAGCCTTCCAGCAGGCCAGCCCATGGAGGTGAAGCTCCCCAGAGACATCACCTCCTATGTCCTGAAAGATCTGGAACCAGGGAAGGAATATAGCATCCTCCTCAAGGCAGAGAAGGGCAGACACAAGAGCAAGCCAGCACGTGTGAAGGCCTCCACAGGTGAGCTCAGCCCCTGAACCCTTCCAGATTCTCTGTTGATTTGGAGGGATTAGAGGGTTCATCAGTCACATTACATTTACAGGAGGAAACCGGTTGAAGGATCATCTACTTTCTATACTTAAGCAGTCTCTACTTGGATAGAGTAATGTACTTATAGTTTTCCTCTCATTGAACCAATTGAAACATCAAAGTTCCTTTAATAAGTTATTTATCTATTTAAAAATTTCTTCTTAGGATAACGTCAAGCCTCAAAGTTTTGGTTGTTTGGTCTGTCTTTTTTTTAACTATTAGTTTTTGTAATTTTCATACTCAAATGTCATATTTTTTTTTTAGTTTTCTCCCTCTGAACTTGGCCTAATATTTTACTTTTTCTTTCACTTTGTTTTAAGATGAATGAAATATTAATCTAATTCCTTGGTTATTTTCCATTAATTGTTTTAATTACAGTGCTCTTGTCCCTTACAGTTCCCTGAAAAGCGGTATATGCCCCTTGGAGCCTTCCACAGAACACGTCACATTTTTCTCTTCCCTCTTAGTTATTAATAGCTGAGCTTATTAGCTCATAAAAGCTTCATCCTGGTCTCCAGGGTCACTTCCCTCAATTATCCTGCCCTTTGTAGCTTCTGTCATGTTTTATCTTTCAGGTGCTAAATTGAAAGCAACCAAAAAATATATGTTCTTCATATGTGAAAAAATAAGCACATTTAATTTGTGGCCAGAAAAAATTTATTACTAAAAATGTTCATTCTGCTGAGTTTTATAAGCAATATTTTCCTAGATTTAATTGCATCAGTAAGCATTATTTACACATCCACTGTATGCAGGATAGCTTGCTAGTATTTGAACAACTGTTGAGTCACATTCTTAATTTCACTGTTCAAACTAGTTGGTATCTGCTTATGGCTCTTGGAAAAGGTGAGATGCTAGGAATGTCTCACAGAACTCAATTCTGGAAAAGAAGTAACGGGAGAATTCTGGAACAGTCTGAAATTGTGACAGAAGAGATAATTCTTCACTGAGTCAGAAGAGTAGTTAGGGCATATTTAGGATTGCCTTGAAGAGTCATAGTCATTCACGAATAGCTGCACCTACAGGTCACTTATCACTTGTCACTTGTCTTCCCATTGTTCATTTATTTGCTTGAGTGAGCACTGGTAACATCTCCATTCATGCCTGTCAAATGCTAGTGTAGCCCAAGGGCTTCCTTCTGCTTGCTTCAGGAACACGAAGAGCCTTAAGCATTAAACCATTGTCAGGTGATGGGAATGAGGTCTATTGTTACTGTTTTTGGCATCTAGAATACAACACGGGTAGCTTGCCAGGCTCTCACACCTACATATAAGAAAATAAATTTCAAATTGCAATCATTGAAGCAGGCTTGAGGTTGGTTTCTTCTCTCATACAATAAGGTTGCCTTTAAGTAGTTAAGGAATGGTGTTGTCAATCCAGATTGTTTGGAATCCAAATTGGTTTAGTTTTCTTCTCTCTTTCCATGACCACTAATTTTTAGCTCTTAGCGTCCATTCTCAAAGATTACCTCAATGTCATAATATGGCCTTGTAAATCAGCCCTCAAAGCTATATTCTATGCAATACAGAAATCAAAGAATCCAGATGAGCCTCTTCATGAGTCTTTCAGGAAACTTCAGTGATTTACCTCATTTCATTGCCCTCCGCCCATAGCTGACAATAAGTCTAGGAAAGGTATTCATCTGGCTAAGCCTGTTGCTGCCTAACTAAAGTTGTCATTTGTAAGAAAGAAGGATAGTTGTGGGGTGGTAGGGGCGATATTTGCTAGACAAAAAGCAGCTCTTTGGAGTAGTAGAAAGTCAACTCAAAAGTTCTCTTCACTGTGTGCCAGCACTGCTTCTCACTCACTATAAGATGATCAAGGACGTTCTAGAAGGGTCGCTGAAGCATGGATTAGGGAGGGGAGAATAAAATCAGGAAGAGATAAATACATAGTCAAGATTTGAATATTGAGTCTTTAAAACATTATTTATTCCAGCGCAATAAAAGAGTGGGTGGGGCATTTGCCTTGTATGTGCAGACTCAAGTTTGATTCCCAACATCCCATATGAGCCTCCAAGCCTCTCCAGGAGTGATCCCTGAGCACAGAGCCAGGATTAAGCCCTGAGCACCAGTAGGTGTGGCCCAAAACCAAAAAAAAAATACGTATTAATATAAAATGTCAAGTGACAAGAAACAAATATGAAAAACTAATACTCCCTCCTATCCTCTTCCATTTTATCCTTTTATTCTTTCTCTTTTTTCCTTTTTATCCTCTCTCCTCCATTTCTCTCAGCTCTCTCTCTCTCTCTCTCTCTCTCTCTCTCACTCTCTTCCTCTCCTTATCTCCATTTCCCCATAAGTTTGACAAATTCTGTATTAAATAAATATTCCTTCCTCTACTTCAGGCATTTTACCTTTCAATTACAGACACCCAAACTCCCATTTCTAGGAGTGAAGCCCAAGTACCCAGTCACTGAGGGAGATTAAAGCTTTTGAGTGAAAGACTGCAATTTCTATTTCTTTGGCAGAAAGTTTTGGCATCCAAAGCATCACCAATTTTATTAACCCATCTGTGTTTCCCTTTTACTATTCTAGATAAATCATATTGTTCTAAGACAGTCTTCATTATAGGAAAATTTTGTCATGCTCACTGTATTGGCTCTTTTTTTTTGTATTTTCTATTTCTCTCTGAGTCACTCATTTTTATGCGATTATTCTATGTTACTGAAAATAAGATGAGGGTTTTTTTCTTCTCCAGAATCCTATCTTCTCAAGACTGCAACATGTGCTCAATTCCTAGTACCCTATTGTTGAGCTCCATTATAAGTGCAACTCATACAGTTCTATGCTTGCAAGGAATTCCCTGTCTACAGACAGCAATGCAGCAAGTCTCCAGATTCCCTGTCTACAACCAGCAAGCTGCTTGCTAAACTTGGTGAGATGGATATAGCAGGATAAATACAATGACATCTAGGAAAAGGGAAAGAATACAAATATGCAAGTGGAAAGGTTCTTTCTCTTTTTATTTTGCACAGAGACTTAGGAGACAGAACAGTGTATTAGGAAAGACAAGAAGAAGAAGTAGACAAAATGATTGCTGTCATAATGAGATGAGAAGGAAACAAAGTGTAAAAGGAGAAATCACGGGGTGAATAAATTATGTGGTGCTGAGTCTTGAAAACATAAATAGGGATCTAGGTTCAAAGCTCAGGAGAAAAGAACTCCTCATTTCACATCACTGATTTTTCACAGTAGAACTCTACCAAAATACCCTCATTATCTGTAGGTTTTACAGTGAAGGTTGGGCATAAGCAGTTCTGAGGCATTTTTCCCAGGGAATTTCAGGGCTCAAGCCATGGAACTGGGCCAACATAGAAGTCTTATTGCAACACCAAATTTAAAGTATGCATGACCTAGCAGCACAGTCTACAAGGCCCTGAAGGATATACCCTTTCTCCTCTTGCTCTCATACTGTTGGCCTGCATCCTCTTGCTCATCTTACCATGGTCATCCTGGCCCTCTCACTACAAAATATCCAGAGTGCTTCTATATTAGGGTCTTTGCACGTGGTATTTATACTGCCTAGTGACTACTTGCTTCTCAGTTTCCCCCTATCATCTTCCTCATCTCACTGGGCTCTTGTCATCTGAAACAAAGGAATTTCTGACCAATTTAAAATGGCAATCCAATACCAACTGCTCCTTTCGTGCTCCAAAGCCCTTCTGGCACTTACTGGGTCTGGCATGTTCAGTAGTTGGCTTATTTACCGATGGCCTACCTCATCCTACTAACCAGATAGGATTTAGATTTACCCCATTAGGGCTACTGCAGTAGTGTTATAAGAGTACACAGGAACCACAATTACTCCAGAGACAGTTTTTCTATTGAATCCTCCAGCATTTTCCTTATATTTCTGCATTAATAACTCAAATTCTCCCCATTAAAATTTATGAGAAAGGGGAAAATGCCATTCCTGAAACTTTTCAATTAAACTGAATATAGATGGGAAAGGAAGTGAGGTAGGATAGAAGAGAGGGGCAGAGGGAATGAAGATGAAGTAAATAAAGAAGGAAGGATGGAAGGAAGAAAGAAAGAAGGGGAGAAAGGGAGGGAAGAAGAAATGAGAGTTCTAATTAAGCCTCTGATCAATGAATAAAAATTACCATGAGCAAAGTGTCTTTTTCATCTACCCTCCTCTGCATTTGCATTTTGATAAACTAAACAAAGTTCTGTTTAAGATGTGCTGCATTTGTTGTGAGCACTAAGGGACATAAAGCAGGACATCGTGTGGAAACACAGATGAACAAAACAACTCTCCTGCCATCAGGATTTCACAGTGACACCCAGTCATTCTCATGGCTTAGGGAAGCAGAAAGGTACAATTTGGGTTTTATCCACTTTTGGAAACAATAGAGAACATCCATCTCCGAATTGTCATTTTGATTATTTCATGGAGCAAATAAAAATGTATCCAAGGGGGCCGGAGAGATAGTCCAGCGGGTAGGGTGTTTGCCTTGCATGCAGCCAACCCGGGTTTGACTCCCAGCATCCCATATGGTCCCCGAGCACTGCCAGGAGTAACCCTGTGCATCGCTGGGTATGACCCAAAAAGCAAAAAAAAAAAAAAAAGTATCCAAATCTTTGTCCATCCAACAAATATTTAATTCTTACTAACTATGGGTCTGGCAGTGCTGAGATATAGAATAAAGAACAGAAAGACACAATTCATCCTTTCTAGGAAATTATGTTGTCATGAGAAAGAGAACTCCAAATCGAAAGAGAATCAAACATGTCTACCTAAGAAGAAAGTGGCAGAAAGTTATAGGAGGGCAGGATATGTTCCCATCTGGGATCTTAGCAAAAGCTGTTTTTGAAAATGGTGGTTCTTGGACAAGCTTGGAAAAAGAAAAAGACTTAGGCAAGTAGAGAAGAAAATAACAACATTTCCAATAGAGAAATAGTATGTGAAAAATCAGAAGGGATGTAGAAGCCTAAATGGTTGGACACAGGTTGCCTGCTGTACAACAGAACTAGCAAGAGCAAGGTGCAAGGTTGGCAATATCATCAAGACCTGCAACAAAGAGTAGCGGCTATCTTACAAATAGATAAGATTTGTCTTGGACTTCATTTTCACACTAAAATGTACTGAAAAGTTTTAAGGCAGATAAGATTTCTAGCTGCAATTTTATTATCATGAAAAATGAGTTGTTCAAAGTGATTTTTATCTACTTTTTGACTCTTTAGGGTCCTAAGGTTTGGCTCTGGCTATTCGAGAATTGTTCTCATCAAGGAACACTATAAGGGAATTCCTCCTCCATCAGCACTTAGGCAATCCCATCTATATGGGGGTGAAATCTAAAGCTTTCCAGTTGGCACTCTCAGAAATTCCTCCAGGACAGCTGGGGAACTTACCATGAACGCTCAAAAGGGGGGATTTTGAAATTCAGATTTCCCAGGCTCCGGACATTATCCAAAGCATAGATGCCAGTAAACAGCTGTAAAAAAAAAAAAAGGCAACAGTCTTTTCATTAAGAAATGCTGTGACATTCCATGTGGAGCTCTTAAGGGAAACCTGGGCTTTTGGGGTAGCAAGCTCACCAGTATGTGAAACCTCTTTGCGCCCCCCACCCCCACCTCAACAGCTGTCTGCCATATTTCTGTTCAGTTGTTCCCTGGCTTCTCATCATTCTTTTTCCTTCTCCCTTATGTCCAATGTTATCCATTGAACTTATATGGCTCTTTTATCTAACTAGTGTTTATGGTGGGATCAGAGAGGGCTACCAAGAGTATCACTCCAGAAACAGCAACAGCCCCTTCAAAATTAAGCAGTAACCTGATGCTTTTTCTTGACTCGCCTGTTCTTGACTCCCAAAATTAGAATTTACAAAAGGTGGAAAAATCTTCATTATATCACCATTTTTTTTACTGGGCATGAAATAGCGTATGATGTGATTATTGCCAAACATATGAGCAGTTGTCACAGGGCACAAAAGTGTCCTTTCAAGCTGGGTTAAAGGCTATTCAATAGCATGTATTTAAAAAAAAAGACTGACTTTAAGAGAAAGATGGTTCTCATCAAGAAAGAACATGCTCCCATATGGAAGTCCTCATCTCCTCTCTCCACCCATCTTTAATCTTGATCATAGGTCATCACCAGTTCCAGTTAAGTAACTCTTGCAACAGAAATTGAGAGGCAGTTTGAAAGTAGCTACCTAGAAAGAAGAGACAGAGAGGTTAATTTCCATTGAGTGGCATTGTCAGCCAAGTTCTTGATAAGCAATCTTGACAGAGTTAAAGAGGAAACAGGACTAAGAAGTGAGTTTATATCAGAGGGATCATCTTCCTGCACCAATAGCTTGACTGACACTAGGCGTTTTGGCTGTTCTTTGTCAGTCTTTTATTAACATATGCTATTGTTTTTAATTAATTAACATTTTTCATTGAATCACCATGAAATATGTACTTACAAAATTGTTTGTGTTTGGGTTTCAGTCATACAATGTTCCAAACACCTGTCCCTTGACCAGTACACATTCCCCACCTATGTTCCCAGCTTCCCCATGCCCCACTGCCATCCCAGCTGCCTTTATGACAGATCCTTTTCTTCTTTCTTTCTCTCTCTCTCTCTTTCTTTCTTTCTTTCTTTCTTTCTTTCTTTCTTTCTTTCTTTCTTTCTTTCTTTCTTTCATTTTTCTTTCTTTCTTTCTCTCTCTCTCTCTTTCTTTCTTTCTTTCCTTCTTTCCTTTCTTCTTTTTTCTTTCTTTCATTCATTCTCTTTCTTTCTTTCTTTCCTTCCTTCATTCCTTCCTTTCTTTCTTCCCTTCCTTCCTTCCTTTCTCCCTTCCTTCCTTCCTTCCTTCCTTTCTTTCTCTTTCTTTCTTTCTTTCTTTCTTTCTTTTGTTTTTTTTCTTTCTTTCTTTCTTTCTTTCTTTCTTTCTTTCTTTCTTTCTTTCTTTCTTTCTTTCTTTCTCTCTCTCTTTCTTTCTTTCTTTCCTTCTTTCCTTTCTTCTTTTTTTCTTTCATTCATTCTCTCTTTCTTTCTTTCTTTCCTTCCTTCATTCCTTCCTTTCTTTCTTCCTTCCTTCCTTTCTTCCTTCCTTCCTTCCTTTCTTTCTCTCTCTCTTTCTTTCTTTCTTTCTTTCTTTCTTTCTTTCTTTCTTTCTTTCTTTCTTTCTCTCTTCCTTCTTTCTTCTTTCTTTTCTCTCTCCCCCTCCCCATGCCATAACTGCTCATAAAGCTGGTGTCTTGGAGTGGAGCTGTTCTTCAATGCCAAAGGAAAAATTGTATCAGAGTTGATGTTTCTGACCTACTATGGGCAAGCAGATGAGGATATCTGAGCAGATGGGTATATATTTGGGGGTACCATGGGGTCCCCAAACTGAATACATCTACAATTTGGAGAGCTGTCTTTCTCAAGAAGACTGTGTCTTCAGCCTAAAATGGCTATGTAGCATTAGATATGAGTTTAAGACATGAATTTGAGTTAGATGATAAACCCACAGAATGCAGTTCAAGATCAAGTGTCGTAAACCATTCTCTCAGGGCCAAATAGTAAATATTTCCGATTTTTCAGGCCATATGGTTTCTGTCACCATGACTCCACTACGTTATAAGACATAAGCAGTCGTCAGGAAAGCATAAATGAATTCAGATGGCTATGTGCCAATAAAACTAAATCTGACACACACACCAAAATTTGAATATCATATATCTTCACATATCAGAAAGTCTTTTTCTTCTCTGAGTTTTATTCCCATCACTCAAAACTAGATATTTCGTTTGTTAGTTGGCTCATTACAAAACAGTCAGCAGGCAGGCCAGATTTGGCCAATAAGTGACTTTGTCTGTGAACCTCTTTCCCAGATCAAATAAGGATTTTAAAGACTGTAAACTTGGCCGATATGAATCAATTGCGAAGAATGTTCTGCAGAACTTGGAAAAGTCTGAATTAAGTAGATTCTTGAAAGGATACCTTCAATTCCATTGAAATAAAAAATGTTCAAGTTAGAAGCCTGCCTTCATGCACAGATAGGGCTCGTTACCAGCATCAGCCAAGGAAAGGCATAAATAAAGAAAGAAACAATTTGTTCTTTTATAGGAGTTCAAGGCAGTGCTTATTTTGTTGTTCACAGGATCCATTTCTAGAGAAAATGCTTTCTTCTAAGGTCTTACAAAGTTCTCTTAAGCCCAGTTCTGGGCAGATTATCACCTTGTAGGCATATCCAGACAAGTGTGTTTTTATTGTAGCTTGTGTGATCCTGTGATGAATGCAGAGGGCACATTCTATTTTAATTGAGCTTAATAAGGTCTGTTTCTCCCAGGGCCAGTGAAGGACAGTTTTGTAAAGACTCGTGGTCTCCCTCAAGGCAGTCTAACTATGTTAATTTATCTTTGATCTTTACTGAAGTTTTTTGTGTAAATTTATTTGAGCCCAGGAGACTCACAAAACATCTCAAGATAAAGAAACTACAAAACAGACATTCGGCTAGGGATTGAAGCATCAGAAAAGGAAAGGAATCTAAGAGAAGTCGACTTTTTCAAAGTTCAGTTGGCCAAATTCACGAAGACAACACAACAAGGCTGTTCCAAATAATCCAAATTCACCATAAGGTGATTTCCAGAATGAAAACCAAACCACAATGCATTTTGACCATAGACAAGCAGAATCTCCCAGTCCATAGGGTACTGGTCAGTAGGAAAATACCAACATCCAAAGATAGACTCTAGTCCACAGCTAGGTAAAAATCAGTCTATGGCATCAATTTGTCTGTTGGTGGTTTGATGGTGACAGCCATACTCAGGGATTTGGTGAGTGAATCCTTATACCAACTTGGGAAAAAGGTTGACCATTTCTGGGTGCTCAAGAGGAAAGCAGTTTTGAGGAATGGTTTAACGGTCTCTATCTCTGTCATTATTCAGACCACATCCCTGAACTGGAAAACCTCACCGTGACTGAGGTTGGCTGGGATGGCCTCAAACTCCACTGGACCACAGCTGACCAAACCTATGAGCACTTTGTGATTCAGGTGCAGGAAACCAATGGGGTGGAGGCAGCTCAGAACCTCACAGTGCCTGGGAACCTCCGGACTGTGGACGTCCCTGGCCTCAAGGCTGCCACCCCTTATAGGGTTACTCTCTATGGGGTCATCCAGGGCTCCAGGACACGGTCCTCTCTGCTGAGGCCTCCACAGGTACCTCTTACCTTCCTATCCCTAACTTCTGTTTTTCTCTACAGGAAACTGCTCAAGGGTGATTAGACACAACTAATTTAGCCATGGATTTCTTTCTGCCCCAAGTGATAACACTCTGGCGTCCAGTAAGTGACAGCCACCGGGCACATAACCTCAGAGGGCAGTTTCTGCACTGTTCTCTATTGAATGACACTGTTGAGTTGTGCCTGGGGATTCTATATGCAAGCCCAATGGAAAGGCTTTTTACTTTTATCAACAGGTTTCCTCCAGTAAGGGAGCTTAAGATCCTATATGTAAAATGGGGTGAAATAACAGGTGAACTGCCCTTATTTTCAGGAGGTTAGAGGAATTCCTTAAGAAACTAACAAAGTATTTTTCCTACCTCATATTTACTCTATTTCTCAAATTTAGGAAGCAGCATGATCATGTTGATCTCATTTCATTGGTAACGTAAAGACCATCCTTGTGTAAAAGATGTCCCGGATCTGGTGTGATTTGATCATTAAACTAGTTCTTTGTCCTCCTCCAGGGAAACTCCCAGTTTGGGAGAAGTCACCGTGTGCGAGGTGGGCTGGGATGCCCTCACACTCAACTGGACAGCTCCCGAAGGGACATATGAGCACTTTCTCATTGAGGTGCAGGAGAGAGACACAGTAGAGGCAGCTCAAAACCTCCACAGTCCCCGGAGGGCAGAGGTCCGTGGACTTGCCTGGGCTCAAAGCAGCAACACATTATAGAGTCTCCATCCGTGGGGTTGCTCAGGACTTCAGCACAACCCCTGTCTTGGTTGAAGTCTTGACAGGTATTCTAGACTTAGTTTGCTTCCTTCTGTCATGTCTGTTCAAGAGGGATTTTCCCTGCCAAAATCTAGGTTCATTCCTGATGTGTGGGGAAGACCAGTGAGTCATCATCCCTGCTTCTATCCAAATGTTATATGCCTTATTTGGACATGCTCTAGTCATAGCTTGGGATAAGTTTTATGAAGGATTCCACCTCCTCTTCCTTTACAAGAGAGGGGACTTTTCTTTTAAGCTACACATATTTATTTCAATTATTTAAGTAATATATCAAATATATTACTAATATATCTAAGAGGTTAGAAAGCACAATCTGCATGCAGAAAGGTAGAAAGAGAAAAAGAAAGAAAGGAAGGAAGGAAGGAGAAAAAGAGAAAGTAAAGAGAAGGAAGGAAGGAAGGAAGGAAGGAAGGAAGGAAGGAAGGAAGGAAGGAAGGAAGGAAGGAAGGAAGGAAGGAAGGAAGGAAGGAAGGAAGGAAGGAAGGAAGGAAGGAAGGAAGGAAGGAAGGAAAGGAAGAAGGAAGGAAGGAAGGAAGGAAGGAAAGGAAGGAAGGAAGGAAGGAAGGAAGGAAGGAAGGAAGGAAAGGAAGGAAGGAAGGAAGAAGGAAGGAAGGAAAGGAAGGAAGGAAGGAAGGAAGGAAGGAAAGGAAGGAAGAAAGGAAGGAAGAGGAAGGAAGGAAGGAAGGAAGGAAGGAAAGGAAGGAAGGAAGGAAGGAAGGAAGAAAGGAAAGGAAGGAAGGAAGGAAGGAAGGAAAGGAAGGAAGGAAGGAAGGAAGGAAGGAAAGGAAGGAAAGGAAAAGGAAGGAAGGAAGGAAGGAAGGAAGGAAGGAAGGAAGGAAGGAAGGAAGGAAGGAAGAAGGAAGGAAGGAAGGAAGGAAGAAGGAAGGAAGGAAGGAAGGAAGGAAGGAAGGAAGGAAGGAAGGAAGAAGGAAGGAAGGAAGGAAGGAAGGAAGGAAGGAAGGAAGGAAGGAAGGAAGAGAAGGAAGGAAGGAAGGAAGGAAGGAAGGAAGGAAGGAAGGAAGGAAGGAAGGAAGGAAGGAAGGAAGGAAGGAAGGAAGGAAGGAAGATAAATTTCTTGGTGTTTTCATTTTAAGAACACCTCAAAAAGTTTGGCCAAAATCCAATGTGCATGTCAAGAAGAGAAATTGTAAACACTTTCTAGAACCATCTTTCATTCCCATGGCCGAAGAGAAAGCCTTGATAATGCCATCCAAAAGAGTATACTCAACTCCTGCTCTAAATCATGCATCAGTAATGACTACCACCCAAACATCTGATCCCTTATTCAGAATGATTTCTTATCTGAATCCCAGGGTGCAGCTGACCTTTCTCATAACTTGGTGACTCTGTCTCCTTATACAGAAGAGATTCCAGATCTAGGAAACCTCACAGTAACTGAGGTTAGCTGGGATACCCTCACACTGGACTGGACTTCTCCAGATGGGATCTATGAGCAGTTTGTCATTGAGGTCCAAGAGGCAGAGCAAGATAAAGAAGCCCACAGGCTCCTAGTGCCTGGCAGCCTGCATTCAGTGGAGATCCCAGGATTACGGGCTGACACCCCTTACACAATCACCCTGCATGGTGAGGTCAGGGGGTCGCAGCTCTCAACCTCTTGCTGTGGAGGCCGTCACAGGTATACCAACTTCCTCCCAGATCAGGGATGTGACTGAGCTGGTCTTTGAAATAGCAACATAACCACAGGGTGCAAGTAACTTCCTCTCTCAGTAGCAACATGCACACAGTGCTAATTGAGATGGTCTGAGTTGCAAATCCACCTCCAACTGAGTAGCACTGAGTGTATTACTTTACATCTACGAACCTTTTTTCCTCATCTTATACCATAGATGATAATCCTACATCAGAACCCCTTCATCAGGCATCAATGATATCATGAAAAGTCCTTACCCTGTAGTAAGAACTGGACAGCAAATAACGAAATGTTTTCGTGAGCAATAGAATATTAAAAACTAGTATAAACAAACAGGTTCAATAATTAAGTCAAGAATAAGGGCCAGGGGACCGGAGGCGATAGCAGAGCGGGTAGGATGTTTGCCTTGCACGCAGCTGACCCAGGTTCGATTTCCAGCATCCCATATGGCACCGCCAGGAGTAACCCCTGAGCATTGCTGGGTGTGACCCAAAAAGAAGAAAAAAGAATAAGGCCAGAACTTTTTAGAGAGATTTTATAAGTAGCCACATGGGTCCCGACTACCTGCAGCTAAGCACCTATCCTCCGAATGAGCTTAGGAAAGGGCGTTGTTTGCCTTTTCCCAGTCTTTCTCCTTCCCAACTCCTCCAGGCTAATAAATTTCTAAGAAAGAACAGTAAGAATTGATATCAATGTTCTTATTTGATATGGGGAGAAAAAAACAGCTCAACTCAATATGTCCCCTGAAAATCTACTGCTCCATCTATTATAGAAATCCTGTGCTGTTCATGAGGTTCTAGAAAAAACTCTTAAAGGATCTATGGTGAAATTAGCCAACATTTAAATGAGACTTTTATGCAGAGTTCCAAGCCCAGGCCCCCTTTCTAAATGCTGCATATAATACCTTTAATACCATCTAACTTACCTAATTCAAATCAGTTGAAAGGGGCTGTGTTTTATAGATTTTTGCTTATTTGGACTTTGGGGATTTTTGTTTGTTTGTTTTTGCTCCCGGTATGAATAATTTGGGTCCTGCTTGAAATTACATGCATATTCCCAATTCAGAACGGTGTTGTTGTCATCAACCTAAACTTACTGGGTTATTATTGCTGTGCGTTTCCAGAAATAGCTTCAACTAAACATCTGCAAAATGCACCTTTGAGGCATATGTGGTCCAAGCATAGAAAATTAAGGACCTTTATTTCTAGCTTCCAAACTTATGTTTATGGCTACAGAACACCTTTTGCAAATGAAATCTTATCAATATCCTCAGGAGGCGACAGGCAGCTCTGAAGTGGGGCCACCTGCACCCAGTTCTTTCCCCCAAACATGTGATTGATGTGGGACTCAGTTTAAAAACATTCCCTCCAATGCTGGCCCATGTTCGAACTTTCCCAGTGTTCTGAATCCCAGCAGGCCTGAAGAAAAGTACCTTATCTTTTTCTTTGGGGCTGAAGTCCCTGCAGCTATTTTTCTTGCTTTTCATCCATGACCCCTGCAGTCTAAAAAAGAGGGACTGAAAGATGGTATTTAACCCAGAGCAGTCATCCACACACACTGAATTTTTCTAGCTCTGAATGCAAACTTTGTGAACCAGCAAAAATAACCACATTGAATTTACTTCCTACATTGTAGATAAATTAAGAATGGGTCCTGCTCTGTCCCCTTTCGTGAGCAAAACATAATCACTTGTAATGAAAAAGGAGGCCTGTTATTTCCCACTAAGGTCCTTCATGACAAAGCTTTTCTTCATTCAGACACAAAGTACCAGCAAGAGAGAGGTGGGAGGAAAAGGACCAAGCAAGAGAACAGCATAGCAAAGGCCAAAGAGAGCATCTGTTCGTCAGAACCGGAGGGAACATATGCCCAAGAGAAGCCATCTCTTCATGAGGGCAAGGAAGGCCGTGAGCCCTGTCTGAGAAGTTCTCCCAGGCACTCCCTAAAAAAAAAAAAACTTGTTAGCCTCTCTCACACTCACTGTATCAGGAATACAGTGCAGGGGATTATAAATATTATCATAGCATTAACACATTATCCAAAGAAATGGGATGACCCAGTCCACCTAATGATGAGGAAAGAAAGGTCATGGATGAGTGAGATGATATGCCCACGATGTGTTGGAATTCTAGCCAAGGCTCATCTGCTCCCGGAGCCTATAGTTGGAACCCTTAGTCTTCCGCTGACCCAATCCACTCCCTACCTTCTCCAAGTGCCAGTAGATACTGACCCTGCATCCTCCCTCTCACTGAAGTGGCCCTGAGGGTATCTCAATATCAAGGCTCATTGGGAATATGTTCTCCTTTCTGGCCATTTCCTTCTCCAAAGAGAGCCTCAACCAGCTGTGACCACACTGCAAATACCTTAGCCCCAATATCTTCACTCAGCCTTTTTTTTAACCTCTCTCCTAGAATGGGGCTATGGAACATTTGTTTTTCTCGGGTGGGGTTTGCTGAACTGACCAATACCTCTCTGTCCTTCTTCAGAGGAGCTCCCCAGCTGGGAGACTTAGCTGTGACGGAGGTTGGCTGGGATGGCCTCAAACTCCATTGGACTGCAGCTGACCAAGCCTATGAGCACTTTGTCATTCAGGTGCAGGAGGCAAACCGTGTGGAGGAGGCTCAGAACCTCACAGTGCCTGGCAACCTCCAGGATGTGGACATCCCGGGCCTCAAGGCCGCCACCTCTTATAGGGTTACTCTCTATGGGGTGATCCGGGACTCTAAGACACCAGCGCTCTCTGCTGAGGCCTTCACAGGTACCTCCCTCTGTGTCGTTCATGTCCTATCCCCAAGGCTAACTGCTTCTTCTTCTTGAAGAGGTCACACTGGGTGTGTGCTTCCCTCAAGTCTGAATCCTTTCCTGTTCCCCATAACTGCTGACCACGCATGCTCAGACACTTTCCTGTGGGCTGTAGCTTGGCCCCGATGCATTTGGACTCCAGCATGAATGATACAGATCTCAACTTTTCTACCCTCCAGCTTGCCAAGCTTCCTTTGTCTGGCCCTCCCAACCCACCACTGTGTCAGTGGACAGCCTGACAGTTTAAATTCTTTTCTCCAGCCCTTGGTTCTAACAACTGAGGGGTTTGAGTCCTGGTGGAAGACAGATTCTCTTCTTTAGAGAGTCTCCCTGGTAGAAAGGATGCCGGATCATTCTGAATCCCTCCAGGGTATGTACTGGAGGTGCCATCGGGAGGGAGGTACTTGCATTTAAGAAATGTTTCTTTTTAAATTCCACTGAGTGGAATGAAAAAATAACTGAATCACCCCTCCTCCAGGGGCTTCTCTCAGAGATACTGAGTCATTGTTAGAATATCACATTAACAAATCGACTCTCCCAAAAAAAAAAAGAAAGCACAATTATGACTGGAGACAGTAGTAAAGAAAAAGTCATTCATTACCAGGGCACACAGCAGGCATTTGAAGCAAGGAATGTCCCAGGCTCTGAAGGTCAGAGATATGATGCCCTTTTGCTCTTATAATTAAGACTTGTTCCCTGGGGGTAGGCTTTTGTCTGGCACCTTCTCAGCCCAGAGGTGTGTATTCTGCCCTGTTTCCCCCAGGAGCCTGGCCTGTCCTATAAATGCTCTGCATAGGGCCTCCTCCTGCTCTAAATCCCAGTGTTTGATACTCAGGTTGGCTATGGGGCTTCATTTTGCCACTGTAGTAGCTAATTTCTGTGACTACCTTTTTCCATCACCCCCTGATTGTGCTCACTGACTCTAGTAGAAACCTTGCTTCACATTTTTTTTTTTTGCTTATTTGGGTCACACCCGGCAATGCTCAGGGGTTTCTCCTGGCTCTGCACTCAGGAATTACTACTGGCAGTGCTCGGGGACCATATGGGATGCCGGGGATCGTCCCGGGCCGGCATGGGCCAGCCACATGCAAGGCAAATGCCCTACCGCTGGGCTATTGCTCTGGCCCCCACATTTTAACCTCAGTTGTGGTCGTGATTCTTGCCAGAGCTCTCAATTTTATTTATGAAAATAGCAAATGCAGGCAACAGTTTCCTGACCTGTAACCCCCTGGAAAGAGCAGCAGCGGCTGGGACTGGAGCAATAGAATAATGGGGAGGGCATTAGCCTCACACTTGGCTGACCGGGTTTGATCCCCTCTTCCCATATAGTCCTCCAAGCACTGCCAGGAGTAATTTCTGAGTAACCCCTGAGTACTTCTGGCTGTGACATCAAAACAACAAAAAAAAAAGAAGAAGAAGAAAAAAAGCAGCAGAGGCTGCTGTGATGGTTTTTTCAGTCGGCCTGCTTTATACCACCCCTTCCCAAAAAGGCGGAAACGTTATCCACCACATCTGCGCTTACATGTAGGTATTGTGGTTTGGGGTTCTTAGTAGTTTTATGGGCTTGTTTTCTTTGATGGAAGCAACATTCTTGCTTTGCGAAGTTGGCCTGTGAGTGGCACGACCTGAATTCCATCTGCTCTGTGGCTCACCAGATCTGTTGGTTTGGGAAGGCGTCTGCTGCCCTTGCTAGCAAGTCTGGCTACAGCTTTCCCACCATGCATCTGCCAGCCTCTAGCATACTTCAGTCTTGTTGCCAGAAAAAGCAGGGATAGAACCTCCTGCAAGACCAAATAAATGTCTTTTTTTTTTTTTTTTTTTTTTTTTTGCTTTTTTGGGTCACACCCGGCAATGCTCAGGGGTTACTCCTGGCTCTACACTCAGGATTTACTCCTGGCGGTGCTCAGAGGACCATCTGGGATGCTGGGGGATGGAACCCAGGTCGGCTGCTTGCAAGGCAAATGCCTAACCTGCAGTGCTATCGCTCTGGCCCCCAAATGTTATTTCTTGACTAAACAGAGTCAATACCTGGCTGCCTTGGTTGGTTTGGCTCTGTTGATTAGCAAAGCAGTATTCATCTTGTTGGCCCAAGTAGAAGTAGTTGAGGGAAGACAAGCTCTTTTCATAGAATATGAGAGCAGCCAATCAGGTTTGACTGAGATATAAAGTAACAAAAATTACGATGACAAGGTGCCAGTTCCCTTGAAGTCACAAAATCAGAAGCCTAGAGGTATCCCCTTGGTAGGGACATGACATCAGAATTCATTAATCTTCATTTGAACAGACGAGAGCGTCATCCATAAAGGATGCCTGTGGGAGGGATCTCCTGAATGCAATTCTGAAGACTGAAGTTGTCTTTGGTTGATGGCCAGCATCTCTGAGGTGGGCTCCTGGAAGCACAGGGGATAGGCCTACTGTGTTCAGGCAACCTGTTTCTCACAGGCAGGCTCTCACCAGGATCTCCTCAGGCAGGGCTGTGAAATTTCCATCCCTCTACCCCACCCCACCCTACCCCACCTGCCTGTGTGTTTCTCTTAACCATGTTCTCTCTTCTCTCCCATTGGCACTAGACTGGCAACTCTGCTTCACTCCACCGTAACCCTGAATGCTCAGATGTTTCTCCCCAGACATGGTCCTATTAACAACGTCCACTGTCATCTACTACCCAAATGATTGATGCCAATATCTTTGTTTCTTCTCCCTCCCCTCTTCTTACAGCTGAAGAACCAGAAATCAGAAACTTAGAGGTTTCTGACATAACTCCTGACAGCTTCAATCTCTCCTGGACAGCGACAGATGGTGCCTTTGAGACTTTTACCATTGAGATTATTGATTCCAATAGGTTCCTGAATACACTGGAATATAATATCTCTGGTGCTGAACGGACTGCCCACATCTCTGGGCTCCGCCCTAGTAATGATTTTATTGTCTACCTCTCTGGATTCGCTCCCAGCATTGGGACCAAAACCATCACTGCCACAGCCACCACAGGTACAAGTGTGACCTCCATCTCTAACACCCTCTTCCCAGACTCTTTTTTACAGGGTGAACTTATTCCCTCTCCATGGAGATGTTCTCAAGGCATAGCATATTAACTTCTTCAGGATGCTGAGATGGAACAATAGTTACCAGAACGCTCTTCAACAGCAGCACAGATAGCAGAATTCTATAAAGGTTTATCACATGAAGATTTTATCACTTGATTTATCACTGACCAAGGCATTGGAACCTTAAAATGTACTTTGGTCCAGATCAGCATATGAAAAATGGAGTATTCTTTCATAGCTAAGAAAGTCCCCAAATGAGGGCTGTCCTTGACTTGGAAAGACAGCTCCGTCAGTCAATGAGCTTTCCAAAACTATTTTGTGTTACGCTACTGTCTTTTGTCTTCATAATGTTTTTTGGTCTTTTAATACCCCCCCAAGTAGCACAGTGATTAAAAGAAAGTGTGCTAGTGCTGATGTATTTATTTAAGCTATGGAAAGGTAGGAGTTGCTTATCAGATCAGTAGAGGGAGAAACTGTGCTCCAAATCCACAGCTCCCCAATTTCAAAGCAAACTTTAGGGGAAAGACCAGAACATGTGTATTCTCTTTTCTTTCTCTCTCTTGTCTCCAAAATAATTAATGGTTAGCTTTTTTTTAAAGAAATTACAAAAGCAATATTTCAATTTTGAACATGGTAAGCAAAGCAGAAATTGGTAAATGATACTTTATTTTAAATTTATGGTACCTGTGGCATTCATAATATGTGAGGTAATGATTGGCAGGCAACAAAATTAATTCCTTGTGAATCTAGAAATAGTTTTGACAGATGCATACTTAAATCTCTTGGCCACTACCTTTTCTTTTTTTTTAACTAAAATAGTTTTATTTAGAAAAATGAAAGGTGAGAGAGTGAAAGAGAGAGAACACATCACAGTTTGTGACACAGATAATGGACTTGAATCATAAACTTAGAAAGGAAAAGTGATTGATGGAATAAACACAGGAGAATGTTTCACAAAATAGAGACCCATATTCTTGGAGAGTCAAGAAATGGGGTAGTATTATAGTATCCAAGTGATCTATCATAAATCAGCCATGATTGAGAATCTGCTCTCATTCTTCTTGAGACTAGAGATTGTTGTCAAGGGTAGAGCATAGAAAGGGCAGGGATCCTATAATTTAATTCTTATCTCAGCCAAATTCAATGTCACAGAATTTTTCCCAAAGGGAGGGTGGAAATTGCCAGCTCAGTGTGTTTGTTTCTCATGGTTCAAATTAGCTTTCAACAAAGGGCAGTCCTCTTTTCCAGAAGGTAAAGTCTAAATTTTGATGGATTTAGTCTCTTGTGTTTTGATTTTCAATTGCTGCTTTTTCATTGATATGCTTTGATATTTTTTTCTTCTTGCTTTAGTAGCTGAGCCTCTCCTTAGTCACCTTACTGTCTCAAATGTGACCTGGGACAGTGTGACTCTCTCCTGGAAAGCTCAGGACTCCACCTTTGATAGCTTTCTTATAGAAGTTAGGAACTCTGACCACCTCCAGGAGATGGTGGTGCATTCAGTGCCTGCAGCATCCCGCAGCCTTGTCATCAGCAACCTCAAAGCTTCTTCTAATTACACTGCCCACCTCCATGGGCTGAGTGGTGGGCAGCATGCTCTGACCCTGATGGTCCAAGCAACCACAGGTATTTCCTATTCTGGGTTCTTCTTTCTTTATTGCACTTCCTCTGAGGAACAGTTCTGGAAAACTACCCTACCCAGCTTTTTAATCCTCTTAGTTTCTCCAGGTCTGACTCAGATATAAACAATTCACCCAAATCAGAATGATTAGGCTTAAGAGAAAGCTCTCAGACCAATGAACGAATTTAAGCGTCAACCTCTTTTGTCCTAAATATCCACTCACATCTAGATTTGTTGTTTTTCTGTGTGGAGTTAACCTGACTTGCTTTGGTAGATTTTATAAACAATGCTTTTGTTTGATCTTGAATAATCATTTCCAGTTCTGCGTATTTTCATCTGTCTGTGGTTTTCTAATCAAAGTTTGACTGTACTATATTCAAAGAGGTGTGCGCACATGGTTTCAGTTCTTTAGTTGGAATGGTTTATGTTATTTTCCTCTCTACAAAGATTTTAAATAAGGGTGCTATCAGTATGCAAAAAAAAATCTCACCACACACCTCAAAGACCACTTTCTGGTTCTGTTTTGTTTGTTGTAAAACATATTTTCCTGCATTCCCTACAAATAGATGTCTCTTTCTTGGCATTATCTCTGTCAAGCATGTTTTGATAGTCATTGCCACCAAGTGTGAATTTTCCTCTAATCCATCATCTTGTCCATGTGATTTTGCATGCGATCAACATTCAGAGCTTTACAATGTTGCACAAGTCTGCCTTCTCAAAGTGGACATTATGTCAAGGAATTATGTCAAAGGGCTGTAAGTAGTGAGAGAAAAATATGCCCTTTTGCATGAAACTCTGATTGTAAGAGCCCTAACTCTTTCCCTTGCTTCGTTTTGTCTTGACACTCATTTTTCAGCATGTGTGTGCCCTGTAGGGATGAGTTGGAGAGAGCTATGACCTTAAATGCCTAGGCTCACTCTACAGGGTTAATGTGTTGATGCTGCCCATTGCTGACTGTACCATGAGAAAGGTCTTCACTTCCATTCTTATTTCAGGAGATTGTTTCCACAGTAAATTATAGGGAAAGAGCAAACAGAGACCCTATTGGAGGACTTTATCTTTGGTGTGGTTGGGATAATTTGCCAATGCTGTGGCTGAAAATGATAGCATCATTAACTTCTCAAACTAATTGCTAAGTAGGAAATGCCACACTATTACTTATGGCTATATTCTACTTCAGAGCAAGATGCCTTTTGGACTTGAAGACTTTACGGCATGGAATTATGCTATTCAATTGCCCAGTTACAGTTTTTTGTTCCAAATAAACCTCTAATTTTTTTTCTAAAAACAGGAGCTATAGTAAAACAACTCCCAAATGCTTAAAAGATACAGTCTTCTCCCAACCCAACATCCTAATCTCAATATCTCAATCCTCAGGACTGCTGTCTTTCCCTAAAATATTGTCTGGATTGAATTTATCTTCCTGATAATGCTTTGAGGGCCAAAAGGATACATTTAGGAAATCAATCTGTATTCATCCCAATTAAAACTAGACTTGTAGAGGCTGTATGTTGTAATGGCTGTACATTATTAGAGATAGTACAGTAGTTAGGTACAATCTTGGTATGGGTTCAATTCCTGGCACCATATGGTCCCCGAGCATTGTTGAATCTATCCCTGGAGGGTTCTGAGACTGCTGGGTATAGTTTTGAAGATCCCCAGTGCCGTAGAATGGCCCAGGATTCCTGGAAGTACAGAGCCTGAACAGCAGTGTATCCTCAGACCATTGTGCTGAATCTGCAGCCTGGTTTACTGAGAGTCAGCTGTGGGGCCCCTAGATCCCCTGAGCACTTCTAGGGAATCCCCCAAAATAAAAGAAAATAAAAAACTAAATCTAATAGAATTTTCCTTCATTAAATAAGTTTCTCTCCTCACTGAATCGGCTTTAACAATTCAACCAGAAGTCATGACCTCAGAGAGAGTCATTCATCTCTCCAGGTCACCCAATTCAGTGAATCTCCTCATTCAAAAGTACAATGCCTAACTTCAGGTTTCTTTTAACTTTGTCATACACCAGGTATTTCTTGTTTAGTCTTAGAACCACACCCAGCATTTCCTCCTCAGAGTTTACTCCCAGCTCTGTGTTCAGGTATCTCAGAGAACACTCCTGGAGGGCCTTGGGAACCATATGGTGTGCTAGGGATTGATCTCAGGTCTGCCTCTTGCAAGTCAAGTGCTCTGGCTGCTGTGCTATCTCTCCTGTTCCTAGACATTTTAACAGAAACCATTTTATGGTATTAAAGTGAGATTGAGATAATCCTCTGGTGCTCTTATTTAGGTTTATAAACACACCAGAGAGTTTGCTTCTATGAATAGTATCCTTTAGTTGTCATAATTCAAGAAGATCAAAAGAGCACTAAAATAGGGAAATTAAAGTAAGCTAAGGCTTGCTCAGTGGAACACCAACTCTTTAAAAATGTCCCAGTAATATTCCTCAAATAGCCTACCCATTGATCAAGAAGTTTATGAAATGTTAGGGTACACAAAATTAAGTAGGTTTCTTTTAAGTACTTGTGTTTCACAGCCTGATTCTTGAGTGTGACTCAAAGTTTATAATACATACTTCTCCATGAAGCTGCCTTTTCTTGGAACATCTTGAAGAACTAGTATTCCATTAAAAACTTTAGAAAATTTAGTCTCTTTATATTAATCCTATGTCCTGTTCCAGTGGCATGCTTTCTTTCCCTCATACATGACTAGTGAATTGTTGTGTCTATATTTTTTAAAGAGTGTAAATCCATGCCTACTGAGAAACCAAAGCAGATTCCAACACTGCCCACAACTCTACCTTCCTACAAATATTTGGAGGGTTGGTTACTTCCATTAGGCTCATATTCTATGGCTTCATTCGGAGAAATCCACTGCTTCTTCTAATTATGTCTTTTTCATTCTCTCTGCCCATGTTGTTCCTTCTCCTTCAGAGCCAGAGCCACAGTTGGCCACACTAATCCTTAGCAATATTACTCCTGACAGCTTCGACGTGTCATGGACCACCCAAGCTGGGCCTTTTGCAAAGATTGTTATCAATGTTAGTGATGCTCACTCGAAGCATGAGTCCCAGCAATTTACAGTCCCAGGAGATGCACAACACGCTCACATCACGGGCTTGGTGGAGAGCACTGGCTATGACGTTAGTATGGTAGGGACCACCCAGGCTGGGAAACCCACCAGACCCCTCACTGCCTTTGTCATGACAGGTACTCATTCAAAGGTTGTTACTTGTGTGTTTAGAATTCTGAAGTGGGATGAGGGGAGGGAAAGGTGATTGGCATTCTAAAGGGAAATTGAAGTCAAGCACAGTCTTTACTCAGTATATAAACTTCTAAGTAGAAATAGAGCAGATACTACTGTTAAAAAAAAAAGGTCTTTCATTACCGCTACAAGGACATGGAGACAATAGACTCACTAAAGACTCCAAGGCCTGCTCTGCCCTGTTTTATAGACTGTCTGGTTCACAGTCTGGAAATTCTGGCTAAAGAGTGAAATGTAATGGCCCATTTACCATAAATCTTGCTAGGAAAGGTAGTTCAGAAACTTCCTCCCGAGAAATATATTTTCTTTTAAAAATACAATTCTTACAAATGGCTTTGACACCAGAATTAATGAATGTTCAATCTAGGATCTTGAGTAAATTCTAGCTTAATTAAGCTCATTCCTTAAGCTCAGTATCCAATGGCACTTGACTTCTAACTTCTCTTAGAATCGTATAAAGAAATAGTTTAATGATTTCTTCCTGATATGATCCTATATATGGGGCAAGGGTTGTAAATGGTGCCAAATTACCAAATATCTATTGGTGAAAAAAACTCACAAAATAGAAATCCCTGCCTGCTACTAATAATAATTTTTAGGAGATCAACTTTCTCTTCTAATTATTACATTAAATCAATCTTCTGCCAAGTCAAAATTGCTATAAATAAGACATATTAGGGTCAGAGAGATATTACTGTGGGCAGAGTGCCTGCCTTGCATGTGGCTGACCCAGATTCAATTCCTGGCACCACATATGGTGCGCTCTTGCCTTGCATGTATGAGCCCCTAGGTTCCATTCTCTAGCACAGCTGAAAGTTAAAGGCACATTAAAGTGATAATGATGGAATTTGACATTTTGATATATAGTGTCCATTTTAGAGATACTGAATCCATTTTTCTGTCTTTTTTTCCCCAAAAGTTCTGAAAATAATAGGTCTATGCAAACATGAATTTCTTCTTATTTTTAAGAGAACACAAGACATGTTGCATATAAATCAAAAGTGGTTCTATTTTTTTTTCTAATTATGTAATGTAGATCTAATCATTCGGCCATCAAATGCAGAGCCTGGAAGTTTCTCAGTAGCCTTGCCAGGTGCCCAACTGTGCTCCGGATAGGAGTGGCTGGTCACAGATCCAGTGGGCCCTAACTTATAGCCTCTCAAAGGACCTCCTACAGAACAGAGAGAAGAAAGGCAGCTTAGTTAGAGCTTTTTCTTGGGAATTCTCCATCCAGTTACAGTATTGTCTCAGCTAATCCTTGATGTGAAAAGACCACATTGCAATGAAGCATATTAAAAACAAGAAAAACAATCCAAACTTCAAGGATTATAAATAATAAGCTCCTGATTGGCTAATTATCCCCAATACCCTCATTTTCATCAGCATGCTTTGATGGTGGCAGAGATGCAAAGAAGCCAGCTATCACAAAGAGGTGCCCTAATCTAAACATAAAAGCAGCAGCAGAATCTGAGCGGCTGGTCTTGCAAAGAAGTATGTTTGCACAGCGTACATGAGTTCATCTTTGCTTTTGATAGGTCTATGATTTGGGAGAGCACTTTAGGTGGTTTTAAAAAACTCCTCAAAATAAACAGTGAGGGTTTCCAAATAAGTACAGGAAGTTTTAGCCATAGCAAAATTTCAATCTCTACTTGGGGCATTCATTCAGTTGTCCCATCCAGTCACCAAACACCTCTTTTGAAAACATTTTCCTTTACATCCCATGGATTAGACTCTGGGCATTTGTGGCAGCTCATTTATCTCTGTGAAAGTTTCCATTAAGCAGCAGTGCTCTAGAGGGGAGGTACTGGACCTTGTCTACTAATCCCTCTATGTCCCAGGACTTGGCAGCACTGATGGGGTTGACTAATTAGACCCTGGCTTCGGGTGTGAAAAGGACATTTAATTTAAAAATGAGGTGACCCTGGGTTAGATGTTAGCTGGGCCACCTAGGAGATACGTGATCTCAGATAAATCCTTGACTCCTTTAAATGTTTCCTTACATGTCATGGGAGTGAAAGTGTTAGTATCAAACCTATTTTACAGTATCATAGTGAGGATTTAATACAAGAAAACTTAGATGCATGGACTAGCTTCCACCCAACCAGGGTTTTATTCCTGGTACCACATATTCTCCCAAGCAAGTGAAGCTCTGGAGCTAAGCATTTGGAAGTATAACTCTGGAGGCCCTGAGCACTACTGAGTGGCCTCAGTATTTATTGTCACTGCAGGGCCCAATAGCACCAAATCCTTGGCCTTTAGAATTGAGCAGTAAGTGCAGTTGGCTGAGTATCACCAGGAATAATACTTCCCTGAGTACCACTTGAGAGGGCCAAAATAGAATATACACAGACACACACATACATACTTAGATTCATACGCTAATGAACTTTAAGCTTTATCAATCAAGAAGTACTAGCAGAAACTTGATATATACATTTACTTACTCTTTTTTGAAATTACTGTTTTGTAAAATATAAAAATAATAAAACCATTGGCAAAGAAGACATGAGAGCCTTGGAGGTAGTTGTTTGTGAACAAATGATCAAACAATGACCACATAACTTACTGAAGATCTATTCACTTCTATTCTCTAAATTTACCCTGTTTATTTAGAGAAAATAAACATCAGAAGAATTAGCAAGTCTCAGTATTCTTACTATGCCATGACCATCATTTTC
This sequence comes from Cryptotis parvus, assembly GCA_021461705.1. NCBI lineage: Eukaryota > Metazoa > Chordata > Mammalia > Eulipotyphla > Soricidae > Cryptotis > Cryptotis parvus. The sequence continues at coordinate 123,439 of JAJIBD010026814.1, forward strand.
GTATTTGACTCATGAAAAAATATTGCCTACACCCATTATCTCAACTAGTGTAGACGTATGTCACTAATTCTCCCAATAGTTTAGATGTGAACTAATAGTGAAATAGGATATTGAAAAGGAATTATATTTGAAGAAAAGGAAAGTTAATTTCCCACCCCCAGGGATAGAAGATAGTTGGGGTATTAGAGAGAAGGGACCAAGTCCACAAAAGATTCTCCAAATATTTTGCAGGAAAAGTTATTAACTGTGAAAGTTCAACACAGCTAAAAACCTTTCTCTATTCATACAACATCTTAGACTTGGTCCAAGTCAATCAAACTCTTTGAAGTTCAATTTTCTTACTTATATAATGAGACTCATATCTAACTTATTATAGACAGCAAAAGAGATTTATGTGAGAGAATTTGCCTGGCACTCAAAAGTTCTTCCCCAGTGTTCATTTTATGAGCATATAAAACGTTTTGGAATTAGCGGGAGTCTATTGACGGTTTGTGGAGACTGTTGTCCCAGCCCAGTCAGTTCTGCTAACCTGACCGTTTTCACCCTCCCTTCTTTCAGAGGCTCTGCCCCTACTGGAAAACCTAACCATTTTCGACATTAATCCCTACGGGTTCACAGTGTCCTGGATGGCATCGGAGAATGCCTTTGACAGTTTCCTAGTGGTGGTGGTGGATTCTGGGAAGCTGCTGGATCCCCAGGAATTCACCCTTTCAGGAAGTCAGAGGAAGCTGGAGCTCAGAGGCCTTATAACTGGCATTGGCTATGAGGTTATAGTCTCTGGCTTCATCCAGGGGCACCAAACCAAGCCTTTGAGGGCTGAGGTTGTAACAGGTATTTTCATTCAAGTGAGAAAATTTTTTTCCTTTTCTTGGTTCCCTTCCATATAATCCATCTGCCAGATCACCTGGTTTTAACATCCTTGTCCATGTTTCCTACTTAATCCATACATGTATCCTTTTTTAATCTTCCCTCTTCTCACTTGTCTTGTGTTTCTACTGATCAATCCCTTTCTCCCACTCCAGAAGAGAAGGTCAAAATGCTTCCACTTGGTGACCCAAGTCCTTTAGATGGTGTCTTGTTCTCAGCTCTTCTATGCTTTCTTCACATCCCCCTTTACTTTGTTCGTCTTAGTAGTTCCTAGCTACATTTCAGCCTTCTCAAAAGAAATATACAATTTAGTATATTTCAAAAATGTATTGACATTTGCCATCTCAAATTTTCAACTGTGATCTTGAAAATTGTATCAGGTGGGCTTCTCATTGGAAAACTCAGTTGCAAACTTATTACACTGGAAAAGGAAAATGCTAATGTTTTCAAGATTCTGCAATAAAGATCAAATCCATAATTTTCTCAAGACTTCTCAAGGAATCAATAATTCCTTGATGTCCAATATTAACATCTTTAACAAAAAAAGATCTGAATTTCCCAAAGTCTTTCTAGAAATCACTAGCTTCAAGGAATATTTAAAGGTTCTACATTGAAGAAATTCCATGATCAGATAAGTTTTGGAAACACCAGTTAAACACACTTCAACAGAATCATTGTCTGCAACACTTTATCTACAGAGTACCCTAATGTCTGTATATCTCTCCAAATTGGACTTCCTTAGGCCAAATTCCCTTTACTTATTTGACCATGGATATCATTTAAGGAGGAAGATCAAACAGGAATAGTTTATTCCAGGGATACTTTGGGAAAACTCCATTGTAAATTTAGCTTGATATTGAGTTTTGTCTAGTTAAGGCAATCCAAAATAATAAAATCATACAGTGATTTCAATGTGTGTGACATAAAAATGTTCCATCTGAACATTTAACTGATGACTTTAAAAAGCAGTAAGTCAAAACTAAGTGCCTTCTTGAGTAAAACATCTCCAAGAGAAAAAACAAAAATGATCATGACATCTATAACATTTTAAAAGCCATTTTGTTGAGAATCAAGGGAAATAGAATCAGCAGTATCATGGGTAGCTTTACAGATTGTTAATGTTAGTTTATTTTGTCTTTTCAAAAAAGAAAAAAAAAATATCGCCCAGAGGATGGCACTCAGCCACTGGAAGAGAAAGAGCAAATGTAAACAGGTTATTGGCTTTGAACTTGTTTAATAATGCATAAGAGGCGCTGGTGCTGAGTCCAGATGTGCTTTTTTAGAGAAAAATTATAGACTTGCTTTTTTAGACAAAACTCACGTATGCAAATATCCCTTTGGCTTGTATTAAGTGTGTCAACTTCATCTGTTCCTCTCCTAGAGATCTACTAAACTTGTTTGTGTTGAATTATTTATTTTGGGTATCTCAGGACATTTCTATCTCTGAGATGTGGGGGCATCCCTGCCTGCTGACCCTCCGTTGGACCGAGGCTGACATAGCTGCTAAGTGATATTCTCTCTCCTCCTTCCACCATTCTCTCCCTCTCTAGAAGCCGAGCCAGAAGTTGACAACCTTTTTGGTTTCAGATGCCACCCCAGACAGTTTCCGTCTTTCCTGGACAGCTGATGAAGGGGTCTTCGACAGTTTCGTTCTCAAAATCAGAGATACCAAAAAGCAGTCTGAGCCATTGGAAATTACCCTACTTGCCCCTGAACGTACCAGGGACATAACAGGTCTCAGAGAGGCCACCGAATATGAAATTGAGCTCTATGGAATAAGCAATGGAAGGCGATCCCAACCAGTCAGTGCTCTAGCAACAACAGGTATCGTAAACAGGAGAGAGTAGAGAAGTCCTGGCTGACTTAAGGTCTGCTTCTCATGAACCTGGGAAATGATGGGGCTGTTGTTGTTCATGGGCTTGCCTTCAGAACCTGGCTCCTTCCATTGTAGACTGTGTCACCTGGGAGGTTTAACTCTACCTTTATGCAATGAAAAAGAGTAGCATGTGATAAGATTGTGAGGATTCATTGGGGTAATTCACAGAAAGCCTGGCTCATAGTACCCTAATCCCCCAGGGTGAGTTATTCACATCTCATGACTTCCATTAAGACATCCCCATCATTCCAATGATCAAAAATCTAAGGGCCTTTCATTTTTTCTATTAGTGCATCATTTTTTCCCCAGACATCAAACTTAGTATGTCCTGCTACACTTTGAAGGAGTTGAAAAATGATCCCTCCCAATGCAGTCATACCTTTAAAAAGGTTAGTGCGAATCATCAGAGATCAGGAATGGGATAAAAATAAGAATGGCAAGTTAACATGCTCTTCATGAGCTCAATAATTCTGTTGAATGTCCATGTAAACAACTCCAAGATACCAGAGAGAGAGAAGAAAACTCTTTTCCATATGAGTTGTTTCAAGGTGAAAAATAAAGATAATAGCAATATTCTTTATATCAATACTTAAGCCTACCTAACTGTTTGAAGATTCAGGAAACTGGAGGATGCAGTTTCCTCCAGAGATGGCTAATTCAAGGCAGAAACAGAAGAAATAATCTCAAAGTCATATGAGAGATCGAGGGAGCATGTGCAGTGATACTGCCTCTTTCTGCCTATGCATGAAGGAACTGACCCAGACAGGCAAAGCAACTCATCAAAGGTTACATAGCCAGAACTGAAATAGAACCTAAATGCTAACTTCCACTGTTAAATATCATCAAATGGGGGACAGAAACCAACAAATATATATATATATATATATATATATATATATATATATATATATATGTATATTCATATATATATATACTTTTTTATTCTTACAGTGAGCATAACATTAACCAAAATATTTTCTTTTTTCTTGGCATTTTATTATGTTTCAGCACTGAAAAAAATTGCAGAAAGCACATAGAAATATTGCCACTTGTATTTGGAAATAAGAGGGAATTGCTGAGAGCCAAGCAACAATTCAGTCAGAGGGGGCAAAAAGACCCTGTTTCTAATTAACAGTAACACTCATCTAGGGTAGTGGTGTAGGTCTCTTTCCCCTTTTCTGTGGCGGCCCATAAACTAACTGCAGCTCAGAGCCTGCTCCTAAACTTGGTTTATAAACATCCCTTTCCAAATTGCCTTCACTGATTTTGTTTTGCTGATCTTTATTTTTTTTTTTCCAGTGGCCTTCCAGCCCTAAAGCCAAAGAGGGGAATGAATAATCATGAGGGTTTTTGTTTTTCTCATTAGAACAATAGAAAAGGCAGAGTCTGGTCTTTTTATATCCTAAGGTCTTCCTTTGATTATCATTTTGTGAGACTTTTTACTTCACAGCCAAAGGGGAGTGTTCGAGTGTGTGTGTGTGTGTGTGTGTGTGTGTGTGTCTTTCTAAGGGGACATCAGTGTGTGTATATCTATGTGTGTTTATGTCTCTGTATCTCTGTGTCTCGAGTGGTTGACCTCTCTGTGCTTTTGTGCATGACTGTGTGCTTCTGTGTTTGCATTTGTCTCTGTATATTTCTCAGGAGTGCAGGAGGAATTGCTACTAATTGGGGGAGATGGGGAGATTTCTAAGATGGGGCCAGTATCACTGCTAATTTGCATACAGGAAAAGTGGAATCTAGAGAGCAAAGCTATATCCACAGACGAAGAACACACTAGCCTAAATGTGCCAGCACTTACCAGGGTATGGTTTGCAGGCAAAGTGGGTTGACCAGCAGCAGGAGAGCATCAGTTCAGAAGTTCACAGACTGCTGTGAGGTTGATTTCTCAGATATCTGATCTCAGTCTTTCCTGGGGATATCTCAAAATCCTGGGAGGTCCATGAAGGAAAGAATCTCAGGGGTAAAAAAAATAAAGAGAGGGTGATTGTGTTATGAAACCATTTCTGTGGGTCAGATTCTGTGCTCATGATCTTACACACCTCAGTCTGCTAATCCTCAGAGCCCTCCTGTGGGTAGGTACCATGCCCCCTACCCCACTGGACAGCTGGGAAAACTGAGGCTCACCAAGGTGAGAGGACCCACCTCATTTCCCCTACCTTTTCCTGGTATTTTAGCAGTTAAGATCTCCCAGATTCCAAAGCCCTGGTGATTTCTAAAGTTTTCCAAAGGGAGGAGGGTGGCAAAAACCTGGACAGTCAGATTTGGTGTCACAGAAGAGGATTTCCTGGCCACACGTGAACACCATAGGATAAGAGAAAAAGGAGGACATGAGAAGGGTAAAAACATGCCTCCCCGGGTGGACTGTAGGTTTCAAAACTGAATGATCTACATGGGTTTGAAAGGGAAAAGATTAGGAAGTGAGCTCCCAGGAGAGCTGAAAACTGTTTCCTGAATTCTCTAAGCATGGTCAGCTGAAGAGGGCAAAAAGCTATGCCAAAACATACACAAAGAAAAGCCAAAGGAAACTGAGTTTCAGGAGCGGTATTGGCACAGCAGAGGCTACCCTTGAGCCATGGCTTTCCCCACAGGTAGATCCAAGTCCATGGGCCGTTTGTTTTGGTGATGGCCTTGAAGTCCCGCCCCTCTTCCCTCCCCACCACCCCCCACCAGCTCTGGATTCCCCTCTGGTTACAGGAATAGGTTTGCTGAGATGAATAGGTTCAGCTGCCTGATGAACATTATTTTCCAGCATCCCAAGAAGTGCTGGGCTCTACTGTCCAGTCTGGGGCCCAGAAAGGTCACACCGCAAATATGCTGATGGGTGGTCTGAGCCTCCATTCATCATTCTGTGACATAGCTCCAAGCTCACCCTCATTTCCTCCTTAAGGGTTTTGTAATGAGGATTAAGCCTATAAATTTCAAAGGCCTGTACAATGGTCAAGACTTGGTTTCATTTAATGAAAGGAGCTTAAATACAAAGGTTTGGAAAAGGCATACGAAAATACAAACATGAAAGTAGGCATATTCAGAGCTCACTTCATATGAATCGGCTACCATGCAAATGTTTTCCTTAAATGGAACCAAAAGGTTCTGATGGGCACAGGGAGCTCTATGTATGAATGAAAGAATGATGTGTTTCTGTTGAGTCACAGCTTGACCGTACATTACACATTCTTAAACCTAGGAAGTCAGCTCAACCTCACTAGCTGAATCTAGGTGCTGAGTTTTCTGAAACAAGAAATCCAGGAAATATCATTGATGAACAAGACTATGAAATGTTTTCAGTTTCCTCTGTGTTCTCTTCTTGACAGCAATGGGCTCCCCAAAGGAAATCGTTTTCTCAGAAATCACTGAAAACTCAGCCACTGTCAGCTGGATGGCACCTATGACCCAGGTGGAGAGCTTCCGGGTTACCTATGTTCCCATTGCAGGAGGTAAGAGACATGAATAGGGTGGGGTGGTGCGGGGACTCAGGGGGAGGAGCCTGGAGATCTCAATGGGCCCATCCTCCCAAACGTTGTGGCCAAAGAAAATGACATCTCCATCTTTGCAATCATCTGGATAGGTTTTGTTTGTAAATAGCTAGTAGGTGCTTGGAGGAAACTTCCTAGGGAAGGGTCATGTTGTGAAGTTCCTTTCTTGGCCTTGAAAGTCTACAATTCTATGAGAAGTAGATCACCAAAGTTATTGAAGCACAGGACAGAAGACTCTTTAAGTTTTACTTTTATTTTTTTTATTGAATCACTGTGCAATGGACAGTTACAAAGCTGTTTATGATTGGGTTTCAAATCATACAGTGTTCCAATACCCAGCCCTCCACCAGTATACATTTCCCAACACCAATGTGCCCTCTTTCCTTCTGTCCCACCTCCTGCAACCTGCCTCTATGGCTCTCTCTCTCTCTCTCTCTCTCTCTTTCTCTCTCTCTCCCTATCTCTCTCTCATTCTCTCTCCTTTTTGCACATTCTGGTTTGCAATACAGACACTGAGGTTTATTGTGTATATCCCTTGACCTACTTTCAATACTCAGTTCTAGACTAGCATTGCTATTTCCAACTGCTATTAAGACTCTAAATCCATGAGCCTTTTTCTCCTAGAAAAAATAAGCCTTTTTCTCTTTCATAAAGTTAGTGTTGGCTTGATTATACAAGACATTTTGCCCTGGGGTCCCCAAATCAATTGTGGTATCTCCATCTAGGATGGGAAGTTCTAACTTACAGGAGTCAGCTCAGAGCTGAGAGAAAACATGTGAGAGGGTGGACTGGGAAACACAGTGGAATCCATCAGAGGCTTGTGGCAGATAGTTGTCACCCTGGAGGTAGTGGGAAGTTTGATTAGCTAATATACAACTCACCAATATTGAAATTCTAGAAAAAAATGGCATTTTCTAACAAACACAAGAGTATAAATTCAACTATGGCCATCTTTTAAAAAATCAGGAGTAGTGAGCTAAAGAGGTAGTATGGCAGGTAGGGCTCTTGCCTTACCTGAAGAGGTAGTATGGCAGGTAGGGCTCTTGCAGTTCACCCACCAGGTTCAATTCATGGCACCCTGTGGTCCCCCAGTCCCTGCCAGGAGTGATCCCTGAGCACAGAATCAGGAGTAAGCCCTAAGCACTTTTGGGTATGGTTCCAAAACAAATCAATAGAATCAGGGGTAAAGATTGTCAGGGCTGTGAACCACATATGGCCCATGAAATCATGTGGTATAGCCTTAGAAACTGATAGGACAGACAAGCAAGCTTCTCGCTGGTAGCACAAAATCTATCTGCCTATATTATATGGTCCACAAATAATGTTATAAATATGTGAATGGTCTTTGGCAGAAAAAGAGGTTCCCCATCTCCGATTTAAGTAGTAGAATTTCTGCTAGTCAGGAAGTCTATATATATAGAATATTCCCAAGTTCAGACAAAGGGGTGAATAGATCTACTATTTAGTGAGCATTCCAATTTCCTTGGGGGGATTAAATAAAATTTGCACCAGAGGTCTGATACTACAGAACAGAAACTTGCTGTTTTTAACACATTGTGACTTCATAGTTTTCCCCTCCTGGCTGAGCTTTTGGCATCTGCACCAATGGGGGGAAAAATTATACCAAAAAAAAATAGAAAAGAAAAATAAGACCTCTTGTATTATGCCAGAGGGCAAGAGCCAGTGAGAAGTCAAGAGAATGGTAGTGGACAGAGACGTCATTTAATTTCCAAATCAGGTCCACCCACGCCTGGGACAAGCGCTAGTTTCAGTGGGTCTCACATTCCCTTGTGCTTTGTCTGTGTTCCAGGTACCCCCTCAGTGGTAACCGTGGATGGAACGGAGACTCGAAGCAGGCTGGTGAGACTCTTGCCTGGAGCAGAGTACCTGGTCAGCGCCATCGCCATGAAGGGCTTTGAGGAGAGTGACCCTGTTTCGGGGACCTTCACCACAGGTCTTTCCTTCACCTTCATTCTACATCATTGCTCAGGACTCTAGTTGGATGGTGGGATGGAGTGGGTGGAGAAACTCTTACTTAGGAAAGCCTAGTGGAAAGTGAACTGTATTTGGAGAACCAGGATCTTACTGAAACCCCATCCAAGGCACTTTTGTGAAATAGGAACCACCCCTTTGGCCCCCTAGGACGATTAATTGAATTATGGCAGAAGGAAAAGGCAGCACTTTGATGTCCTGCTTACCTAAGTTGGAATTCCAAGTCTGCCATCTTCAAATACTCTTTCATCTCCCTTAGGTCATTTCTTTCTCTGCTAAATGGGTACGATTCTTCTTCCCTGGGGGTTGGGAGACTCCTATGAAACAGTCTGTGGAAAGCATCCTCAACTCTAAATGACCAAATGTGCATGTTATCCCACCCCGGACACCTACCTAGTGCTGGGACCAAGCTGAGGGTTCTCGCAGCCATGTGAGGATGTCCCAGAATCCTCACCACATCTGACACCATGTCTGAATGGTGTCAGACAAAGCAGCTGCTCCACACGTGGCAGTTCCTGCACACCAAGCACTATCAAAGAGACTGGTTTAGTCCCCACCGACACTATCCTTCCCCTTCTGCACAACAAACAATGGAGACTCGCAGACATTTAAGTCTGTGGCCAGGCCATATGACTTATAAATACTCAATTTTTGAACTGAGGTCATTCTAACTCCAAACCCTGTGTTCCCCTAAGATAAAGGATTAGTTCTTCATTATAAATCAATTTGAACAGCATACTGTGAGGAGGAGGAAATAATGTATTGTATTGATGAAGCTTGAAGTGGAAAATTTCTCTTCATACAGCTGTGACCCTTAACAATTTTTCCTTTGATATATGAGCAATTACCCGGCTCATCCACTCAGGGTTTTTTTTAATAGTCCTCATAAAAAATTTAATATCCTAGTAGTCTGAAAGAGTTGATAATGTGCAATTAAAGCGTCCCCTGGGAAGCCTGTGTGCTGGCCGCCCCGCCACACCAGCCCTCATTTCCCCACAAAAACTTTCATTCAGTCTTGTCCCCGCACCAGACCACAACAGCTGGTATGTTTCCTCCTCAGTGCCATTGTCCTCCCTGTAAAAGGCCACTCTGTCCATGTGCGGTCAAACAGGAAGGAACTCAGAGAGGAAAAGGTGGCTTCCAAAATGACTCCTCCACCTCCTGACTCCGAGCCAGTTCTTTCATTTCATTGCAGCTCAGGTTCCTCGTCTGCTTCCCAAGTCTATGCTCGTGCCCTGCAGCGCAGCCTCCCCCAGGACTGTCCTCTCCAACGAATGAGTGGCAAATGCCCACGCAGAAGGGAAATAGTCATCCCTAGGCTGGGTTCCAAGAAAAGGGATAGTGAGTACTCTAAGTGGACACTGAATGGCAGTCTTTGCTGAACCGGGAAGTCATTGCTAAGACTCCAAATGGTTCTTGTTGTCATATTACTCGTGTCATGGGGGTCTTCTGCAGGGGTGGGGGGAGAGGGTGTTGCCAGCATACTGCAAATACATCTAGCTGATTCTGATAGCAGCTGCTCTCTGACAACAGAAGAAATAGGTTTAAAGAAGAGATATGACACCTGGGCACAGGCCATATACAGAGAAGGCACAGGAGTGCCTTGGGCTGCTGGCTTTGGAAGCCTGAATCATTGTTCCCTATAGAGCAACTCATAAGAGCTGCTACTCAAAGCTCAGCAAAGTCCCTGGCACCTAAGAATCTCTGAGCCAGTCTCATCCTTATATGTGTATCAGTTTTTCTTCCTGGGAACTAAATGATAAATAACCTTGTCCTGGGTTCCAGCCTTTACTCTTGGCATAGCCTTACTACCTTATCATCAGGTGACAAGGAAAATAATCCTGACAATGAAAGAAGGCAGAATTATTATCTTCACTTTACACCAGTCAACAAGAGAAGGAATCCAGATCTCACTTGTCACTCTGGCTCCCAGCTTAGGACTCCACAACAGCTAACACAGTGAATGCACAGTAGGGTTCCAGGAGTCAAGTAGATACTAAGCAGCTGTGGGCCCATGTCCTACCCAAGACTGTCCATCATTCTAACATGTCACCAACTTGTCTGCAGCGCTGGATGGCCCATCTGGCCTGGTGACAGCCAACATCACTGAATCAGAAGCTTTGGCCATGTGGCAGCCAGCCATCGCCCCTGTGGACACTTATATTATCTCCTACAGCGCAGAAAGAGGTAAGATAGTCTCTAGAGGAGCTCCAGTGGCGCAATCAGTTAGCGGGCCGTGCTTATACAGCAGTACGCGCAGAGATTGTATCTAGAGCCCTCTTCTCTCCGAGTGTTTGTGTGGCACTCAGAGAGTATGAAATCTCCCCTTTCTCTCTTCATGGTGCAGATTTGGCACAGGATGAAAAAACTGTATGGGTTGATGTACAGAGTAACAATATGCATAAGTCTGTTGATAGGCCAGAACCTTATAGTCTCAAGTTTCACCCCAGAGTAGCTATCCAGATGGCCAGTGGTGGGTTGCTGGAATGGGGCAATGCTGGTCACATTCCTGGGCTTGTCTCCTGGGAGCTTAAGTATCAAAGGAACACAGTATGCCATTTAAAGACAAAAAGAAAGTTCCATCTCCAGCCTCCTGACACCCAGCCTATTTCTCCTCCCCTGTGGCTACCAGTGTGAGGGCTCTCACCACAAGGCAGCTCTCATCCCATACAAGGAAGGAATCCCAAATCTAAAATGCACAGCAGCCTCCTTCTGCTCGAGCTAGGGGCCTGGGATTCTCAGGGTCAGCTGAAGACAATTTGATGGAAAGGAAGAAATATTTCTTTGTCTTTGCAACCACCTGGGGTTATGTGCCCCATGTGGGCATCAGCCAACCACAGTCCCTAGAACATCTAATTTTTTTTTAAATGTCATCCCTCGGGAATACATGTTCTGTGTGGCCAGTGATGCGAGAACTTCTGCAATGCTGGAAATGTTGTTCTTAAACTGAGTGATTCTTACCATGGGAAAGGGCTATATTTGAAGACTTTGCTATATACAATAATTGCTTTGGGTGAAATTAGTGGCGGTTAGGTGACTTTCTTTTCTGAAGGGGAGTCATAGACCAAATAAGTCTGAAAACCTCTGTCCCACCTACAATAACCCAAATGCCATTCCTGGGGTTCCTGGAAAATGTGAGTGCAGGCCAAGGAGAGAGCCTCATGCAGAGACTGGAGGAGGTGTAATGTCCAGTCACAGAGGATGAGGGAGTGCCCGATTTGTCCCAGTTCTCTAGGACTTTCTCCAATTTAGAATGAAAAGGGAAGCCCTCGCCGTAGTGGTCAGTCAAGGTGAATGGGTGTGACCAAAAACTCGAAAATATGTAGGGCTGAGAGGCAGAGGGCGCCACCATGAGATCATTGTCATACTTCCTCTAATGACTTGAAATTTGGCAATGAATATATACATTTGTGTAAAGGAGCAAAGAGCAAAAATGGGAGAAATGAAACGTGGACACCCCAAGACTGGGCGCTATTACCTAGAGCCCCCTCTCTGGCCGATTCCTGGGCCTGAGCAGCAAAACTGACCCAGACAAGCCCCAAAGGGAAACTTCTCCTGACCCCCAGTTCCCCTTCCTTCTGATTTGGTGCCTGGAAAAATCCAGTCTGCCCATGATGAATCCTTTGTCTATGAGGTGAGCGCTAAAGAGAGAGCAAGGGGTGTGAGTCACTGCAGATGCAGCCTGCTTTCCTGCGAGGTCACTGAAAGGTTGTGCTCCAAGGAGGGGTGTGCCCTGCTGGGCCAGGGCCCTTGATGGCTTGAGAGATGTAACACACCTTGTGTGTGTGTGTGTGTGTTTGGTGTGTAGTGCCAGAAATCACACGCATGGTGTCTGGGAACACGGCGGAGTTTGAGCTGACAGACCTGGAGCCTGCCACCGAATACACCCTGAGGATATTTGCAGAGAAAGGACCTCAGAAGAGCTCAAGCCTCAGCACCAAGTTCACCACAGGTACAGAGCCCTTCGCCCATACCTCTCTCCCTGGAAGTGCCACCCTCTCTAGCACTTTTTTCCCTGAACGGGTCCAAACCATCATGTACTGACGTCAGCATCCACTGACCTCATGGGGCTCCTGAATCAGGACTTTAAAAAAGCATGCCATTTCCTTTTCAACCCACATGACCTTGTTCTCCCCACAGGCTAAAAAACCATTAGAAGAGGAGAAATCCGTTTAAAGTGGAAAACCAGTCTCACTGGCCCTAACCCCAGGATTTAATGAACCATGTTCTGGGCAGGGAAAGATTTTTAAGAGAAAGATTTTTCCAGCAAGTGTTCCTAGATGTGTGTGGGGTTTTAGAATTGAGCTCTTTTTCTTTTTTTCTTTTTTTTCTTTTCTTTTCTTTTTTCTTTCTTTCTTTCTCTCTCACTTTCTTTCTTCTTTCTCTCTCTCTCTTTCTTTCTTTCTTCCTTTCTCCCTTCCTCCCTCCTCCCCTCCCTCCCTCCTTCCTTCCTTCCTTCCTTCCTTCCTTCCTGCCTGCCTGCCTGCCTGCCTGCCTGTCTGTCTATCTTTCTGTTTTTCTTTTTTACAAATTATAGCAAGCAGGGAAACAAGACATGCTCTCATTAGGAAAAATCACCAATATCAATACTCCTCCATCCCCTTAGGAACAAGAGAGAACAGAGAATTGTGTGTCTCCAGATCCAACCAAGGCCTTGGTATCACATGTATCACTTGTCTTCCCATTGTTCATCGATTTGCTTGAGCGGGCACCAGTAACATATCCATATGTCCTGTTGTGCTAATGTAGCCCAAGGGCATCTGCTCGCTCCAGGAACACAAAGAGCCTCAAACCATTAATTGAGGTCATGGGAATGAGGTATATAATTGTTTTTGGTTTTTGTCACGCCAAATACAACATAGGTAGCTTGCCAGACTCTGCCGCACAAATGGGATACTTTCAGTAGTAAGCTCTCAATTCATGCATTTACTGATGAACCATGCTGCCACAAAGTGGCTGCACACAAACAAGAAGAGATCAGCTTTGCTCTTGGGTGGAGCTCTGATGAGCTGTGGAGTCTGGATGTTGAATATGGCTGCCCTCATGATGCAGGGGTTCCTCTGGTTTCTTGCGAGGCTCTACTGTGATGGCGGGTCAGGGCTAGAACCTGCCTTCCCTCCCGGATGCCTCATGGTCAGTCGTGCACAGGGAGAGCCTGGGTAAGCTCAGGAAAAGTGGCCCAGAGAACAACACAGAGGACATCAAAGGATGTTCTAGGAGATCACACGGCTTAGCTTCATCACCTGCAAATGGGAAATACTCTCCCCCAATGTCATAAAAGACTGTCACAGTCCCAGGTCTTAAACTCAAACCACTCTGATACCCAAGCAGGGATTTCATTATTGTTTTTGTTCTACACTTGCTAACCCATTCCATACTCAATTTCTCATCCTTTGCAGAACTTGATCCTCCAAGAGACTTAACTGCTACCGAGGTCCAGCCAGAAACTGCCCTCCTCACCTGGCGACCCCCTCGGGCTACTGTCACTGGTTACCTGTTGGTATATGAATCCGTGGATGGTACAGTCAAGGTATCTTGAAGTTTATAGTCCAGCCTTTCTCGTCAGTTGAAACACTTACCTGGTCATTTCAGAGAGAAAAAATAATCCTGGTGCCATTTTTGCCTCCAGGGTGGCCTGAGAACTAAATAAATTAGTAGAGACAGGAGCACAGGCCAGGCCTCCAGTTCATATGTTTAGTCGCTTTCACTGCTTTGATAGCAGACTGAGTCCAGAACCAGTATATACAAGACTTGAGGATATTCAGGACAGACTCTTGATACTTGACTATTAATTAAATGCCAGAAGTTTCTTCTGAACCTTCACCATATCAGTCATTTCATTGATGGCCTCCTTCAAGGGTACAATGAAATATATAGCATGAAGACTTATGCCACCAGCTAGCAGTACTGTTTACATAAGTGGTAAACACTATTGATGTTCTTTAACCCACAAACTGTTCTTCTTTGACTTTGTAACTTGAAATCATTTTAAAGTTTCACACAAGTGAGAGATATTTTTAGACCTTTACTTTTTTTTAAGTCTTTACTTTAAATTCCTTATTATGGAATTTTTCAGCTTGTTCATCCTACTGTGTAGTTCCAAGGTTTTTACTCACTGTCATACATTTCGGCTTGGCTGTTTGAATTTTTTTAGCCAGTGATTTGTGTGATGTTTCTCCCAGGTTTTGTGTTTGTTGTTTGTTTGGTTGTTTTATTTATTTGTTTGTTTGTTTGTTTGTTTCTCATTTTTTGGTCACATATGGCAATGCTCAGGAATTACTCCTGACTCTGCACTCAGGAATTATTCCTGGCAGTGCTCGGGGACCATATGGGATGCCGGGATCAAACCCAGGTCGGATGCATACAAGACAAATGGCCTACCTGCTGGACTATCGCTCTGACCCCTTGGTTGGTTGTTTTAATTTCACTGGCTTGGTTGGTTTGGATCTCCATCTTTTAGGTTGGGGACATCTGTCCAGTGTCTGTTGCTCTTTATCAAGGGAAATTGCTGGTTGTGGGTTCCTATTACAAAGCAAGAGTTTATCACCTTTGAGCAAGTGTCATCTGATGGGGTGCATCAAGGAATTGGTCAAGTACTAGCATGTTTGGTAGATGACATCCAAATAAAAGTTGTCTGAGCCTTTCCTCTCGAATAAATCACCTCCTGAGAGAATTCCCTAACGCCTGGAAAGTAGACTGCCAACAGCATAGCTCGAAAGAGAATCTCAACTTCCCACATGCAGGAATCTCCTTTTTTATTTTCCAGTGTCACACTTTGGTACCTCCCAGAACCAGGTCTCGTGGGTTCACTTTCCAGGCAGTAAAATCTCAGCTTACCATTTGGCTGGATAAGGACAGTTTTCTAGGCTGGGGATGAGAGAACTGGGGATTTATTCTGTATACCAACAAATGCTGTATACCAAACAGAATTTGTTCTTCCACTTCCTATGCTGTCCTTTAGAGGAATCTTTGTCTTTGTCTCCGGTCAGTCCCTGAACTCACTGGGCCTAGGTGGCATTCATCAAGCTACCATGGGCCTGCCCACTCAGATTCCTACCTTCTCCTTCTGCCCTCTACTGCCACTCTATATATCTACCAAGACTCTTGGCATCACGTGTCATTTTTTTTCTTCCCTGCCACAGCCCTTCTCATTGTTGACTTGTGTTTTAGACATTTACTCTGAGCTTGATGACTCTCCGAATCCAGCAGAGAGAAACGGGCATGTCCTGTCAGGCACATGTAACCAGAGAGGTCTAGAGTCACCAACATGTCATCTTTCCTGAATGTCATTGTTCACTTCTGTAAAATGAGCACCACATACTTGCCTTAGCCCAAAGGCCCCTCCCAGCCAGGCATTGTAGGATCCCGCACGTACCTGATATTGTGTGTCTCATTCCCATCTGCTCTGCTAGTTGGAAGACAGCTTTGCACAGCAGCCTAGAAAGCTGGCAGGTAATTGTATCCCCAAGTAATTCAATGAAAATGTTTTTTGCACCCGATCTTCCCCGAGGACCAGATCTGAGGCTGACCCATGGATCTTCCAGAAGTGCTTTGTATCAAATGAGCGTTCACCTGTGTTTACTTGACTGTATGCCCAGTCCATGTTCTGTATGTTTGACTCCAGAAAGTCACTCAGGCAGGGTGGGAAAAGTCCAGGGTTCCTCCGTCACCATCATATTTGCTCTTATGTGAGCAATAGCCTCTTAACTGCTAAAACTATGCTCCCTCCCTTGGTAGTAGAAAAATCAGGATAGTATCACCACCTCCTCCCCACAATGATGAAGATGTAAGAGAACCTTCCAGAAGCCTCTATACTGTCTTATCGCTTTGTTTGCAGGTTATAGAGAGCAGGCATGTGTTTGCTTTTAGGCATATACACTGAATTCCAATCCCAGACTCTAAGGGCACTGTTGAAAAGTAGATCATTAGAAACTAAGAAGAGGATTTAAAAAAGAAAGGGTCTCCTGTGCCTTATAAGTCAATCACTTCCCAAACTGGTCATACTCCAGAATAACCTGGGAGCTCTAAATTTCATCGCCCAGCCAGACCACCACATCTGACTACAGTGATTTATTTCACTCAGGATGGAACTCAGGCAATACATTCCTCCAAAACTTTACCAAAAAGATTGCACTCAAGTCTTATTTAAGTGCCTGTCTCAAAGTCTAGACTTTTTGTCCTTCAAAAAGTCTAGGACTTTGACTCACTTCATGTGAGTCCTCATGTCACCTGATTGAGGTGGATTCATGAAATTCACTGGCTTTAAAACCTTTCAAGAATCTTGATTTCTTAGTGGTAAACTTCCAATTCCATAGCATGGAATTTAAGACTGTTCATACCACTTTCCTTCCAGAAATCTGGAATGGCTAAGGTAGGTTATTGTCTCCGAATTATTTTAGTAGGTTATTGTCTCCTTGATTATGACTGAGGCAGGTTACTGTCTCCTTAATCTCTCAATAATCCAATAGGCAGGTTATTATCTCCAGACCCTAATTCAGTCTGGCCCCAGGATCTTTGCTCAGTCCTCACCATTCCATGTAAATTCCCATCCATTAGCTCAGAAACTAGCAGCATAGAGTGAGATTAGGTGGGATTTTATGGAATAAATTTATGAAAGGATGAATGAAAGGAGGCATCAGCTATACCCTAAAAGTACATG
Source organism: Cryptotis parvus (assembly GCA_021461705.1). Lineage (NCBI taxonomy): Eukaryota > Metazoa > Chordata > Mammalia > Eulipotyphla > Soricidae > Cryptotis > Cryptotis parvus. The sequence continues at coordinate 140,306 of JAJIBD010026814.1, forward strand.
GGGACCCAAACTCATTGCATTTTTTCTTCTGCCTCTAGGAAGTGATTGTGGGTCCTGAGACTACCTCTTACAGTCTGGCAGATCTGAGTCCATCCACTCACTACACGGCCAAGATCCAGGCCCTGAATGGGCCCCTCAGGAGCAAGTTGGTCCAGATCATCTTCACCACAAGTAAGGGTTTGAGGGAATATCTGGAGTTCAAGACCGAGCTTTGTGAGAGTGTGTTAGCTCTGTCTTCTCCTCAGCCTGCTCCTGCTGGTGTTCCCATCAGTCTGAAAGGACCAATTCCCTGATCCTACCTAAAGGTCTCCCGGTGAGAGGAGCCTGAGAGCAGCTGCATTTATTCCTCCTTTCCACCATGTTCTCTGTGTAACTTGGGAATCTCACTTCCGTTCTGAACCCAGTTTCTTCCACTGTTCAAGTGAATCAAAAACCATTCATTATTTAGGAGAACCTTAGGAGGTTCCTTGTGTTGTGCTTGAATACCTGGCCTAAGTCTTGCCCTTGCCCAAGTCTAGTAAAAATAAGCTCAGTGTTTCTATCTTTTCTGTCAGCATTTACAAAGATTTTCTGTATTCAAAACAATGTCTGGGCCTTCCACCAAATGGATGTGGTGGACCAATATTGGAAGTCCCATTTGGGGGGTGTAAGGGAACAGATTTTTCCCAGAGAGTAAATGACCTGCTTCAAAATATACTGTGATTTACAGTCAAAATTGAGGTCTGGGACCAGAGGAATAGCACATGGGGTGAGATGCTAGCCTTTCGCATGGACAACGCTGGTTCCATTCCCAATACTGTATATGTTCTCCTGAACACTATCAGGAGTGAGCAATAAGTAAGACCTGGGCGCACCAAATATCACCCCAAATCCCTGAGCCCTGGTGTTCCAGAGTTAGAGACTATACCGGTCAGCTGTAGATACTGACAGTACAAGCATTTCCTGTAATAACCACTGAGTATACAGGGAGATCAATCCCGGAGAGCCATAACCTGGGCTCTGCACTACTTCCTGCCCACGCAAGGCACTGTGGTTATAGCATGCACCTGCCAAGGATGAGGACCAGGGAACCTCATGCAGCTCTTAGAGCAGGTGCTGAGGTCATAAACCTGCACACACCTTGAAAGTGCTCTCAGCTTGGGGACATGAGATACAAAGGAAACCACTCATGCCACCATCTTGGGTGTGCCAAGCACAGGGCAGAGGTCCAATCCAAAGGAAGAACTGGTATAGTCAGCAGTTCGCAAGCCTCTGGCAAGCACATCTTTCAGGATAGCCATTTCCCTCAAACCTTTCAGCATGGACCCCACATTACTGCATGTGGAAATTCCCCAGGCAGTCTGTCTAACCTTATATGAGTCGCAGGCTGGACACTGTTTACTGAGCTCTCCTGGCCCCTGGTAAAGAAGCAGCAAAATCAAGACTGTCTTGGATTTCAGGACCCTCAGAAAAGACAGAGCTTCAGCCAGCCCCACAGAGCACCCTGATGCCCATAAAGAGAGAGACATTCATCCTGAATAAGTCCTAGATACTTATTGGGACTAGACCAAAATCCACCTGACACACATGTGCCTCCCAACTGCTCAGCTACCCCCACATCAAGGACTTAGAGGGGACCCTTAAAATCATTGGCCTCTAAGTTCCCTAAGAAAGCCATGAAATAAATTGTATTCCCATCTTGTACCAGAGCACGCCGGCAGTTGTCTCTGGGCATTCAGCCAATTGGCTGCAGAGAAGTCAACAGAAGTTTCCTCCCTCAGTCCTCCCATACTGATTCCTCACTATCTTCTCCTGCAGTTGGACTTCTGTACCCATTCCCAGGGACTGCTCCCAAGCAATGCTGAACGGGGACATGACCTCTGGCCTCTACACCATTTATCTCAATGGGGATAAGGCCCAGCCACTGGAGGTGTTCTGTGACATGAGTTCTGATGGAGGTGGATGGATCGTAAGTATCCCCTAAACTAAAAGAATCCCCACATAATAGGCCATATGGGTGTTCCCTGTACACTCTGATACCCCCATGCTCAAGATTTTGCAAGGTAGAGATGCAGATTATTTGCTCGAGAAAGTGCACAGAGAGAGAGAGAGAGAGAGAGAGAGAGAGAGAGAGAGAGAGAGAGAGAGACTGTATTAAGGGATTTTGCAGGAATTATTTCAACCCTTTCATCATAATTGGGTAGTCTTTTATAACTCAAAAATATCTTGCATAGAACAGTTTTAGGTTCTCAGCAAAACTCAGCAGAAAGCTCAGAAAGGTCCCCTGTTCCCTCTGTGTACCCTCACCACAGAAATACACAACAGTATGCTGCACCAAAGTCATGCGTTTGCAGAGCCAGAGCAATAACACAGCAGATAGGGTGTTTTTGCCTTGCACATGCCAACCTGGGTCCAATCCCCAGCATCCCGTGTGGTCTCCCCAGCATCACCAGAAATAATCCTGTATGCAGAACCAGCAATAACCCCTGAGCATTGCTGGGTGTGATACAAAAAGAAAAAATAGCCATACATTAATTACAGTTAATAAACTTAGAGTGGCAGATACTCACCACCTTTACCATTTCATCAGGAATTTTCAAGTGAAAGCTCTAAGTCTCCAAAGAGAGAAGACGGTAGGCATAGGACCACATGGAGCATTCTCCATAGAGTTAGTGGCAGGTGCTTTTCCGTTTGCAGATGGTACCTCTTTTCTGCAGTTAGCTGGAGTACCCAGCTTTCATTGGCTCTGTTTACAGGTGTTCTTGAGACGCAAAAAATGGACTTGAAGATTTCTACCGAAACTGGAAGGCCTATGCAGCTGGGTTTGGGGACCGCAGAGAGGAGTTCTGGCTTGGTAATGTGATTCTGCATCTTCTCCCTCAAATGCCCTTTGTTTGCACTCTTGGTCATAAGTTGTAATTCACCTTTGACACAATAGATTAAATTCTCAATGAAAAAGATTCTAAATTCTCTAGGTGGTTAAAAATAAAAATCTAGGCAAGGAAAAACCAACATCCATGTTTTCAAATTTTTCTAGTTTTAAATTGCTTCTGGAATGATGTATAGACTACTCACAACTTGCTATGATTGATTGTTAATTCCTGGGCTCTGGTTGCCAAGATGGGTTCTCAGAGCTATAATCTCTCAACTTGCTACACCCTTGGACCATACACAGTTTCCATATGGCTTCTGGGGAAACAGCCTCTGAGCAGTTAATTAATCCCTTACTTCTAGGAATCTAGCCAACAAGGAGCACAACTGAAGTTAACAGTCTTCCTAGTCAAAGCTCTCATGCCATCACCCACCTCTTCATCCAGCTCCCACTTCTGACATCCAGGTCATAAGGGGTGCTGTTCCTCACACAGGTGCCCATATTGGCGAGTCTGCCCTGCTTTCATCTATTTCCATCTACTGGTAAAGAGCTTAAGAGATAAAAAGGTGTTTACTCTGCCTCACTCCTTGGATCTTTATAAGACCCTCCAGAGATGGGAAGGGTAAAATGTCAAATTAATCTTTGCAGGAGTCTCAGAGAGATCATGCATGTGCCTGGTATTATACCAGAAAGAAGAAGCCCAAGTTTTAAAGCTCTGTCCCTGGAACATAAACTGATTTGGAACCAGTTACTGCTCCTACAGCGTGGACAAGAATTGCCCTTAGTCACTGTGCCGCTTCTGTAACCCTCACTTTTGTCATCTGCAGGGTTAGACAACCTTCACAAGATCACGTCCCAAGGGCAATATGAGCTCCGAGTGGACCTTCGGGACCATGGGGAGTCAGCCTATGCTGTCACGACAAGTTCAGCGTGGGAGATGCCAAGAGTCACTACAAGCTGAAGGTGGAGGGATACAGTGGCACAGCAGGTACAAAGGAACCCACAAAATCACAGAACCCCACTTGGGGGGAGAATATATTACAATGATTAAGGTACATGCTTAGCATATGCCCAACATTGGTTCAATTCCCAGCATGAAATGATCCCCCAAGCTTCACTTGGTGTATCTCTGTGGGAATCCCCAAGTGTTGCTGGGTGTGCTCTGGAGCCCTTTAGTTATGTGAGGGTGTCCCAGCTAACCCCAGCCCCACAGAATTTAAGCAGAGCCTTGAGCCCTTGTATTGAACCACCAGCCATTGATTAAAAAATCACCTCTGAGGCCCCTGAACCTCCTGAGCAATACTTGGGAACCTTTTCCCCCCCAAAAAGGAAAGAAACCCATTCATTATTTTCAACCCTATTCATTATTCCTTCTTTCATTAGTCAAACCATTAGTTTTATCCCTAAATATTTGAGTACCTACTAGTTCCTGATCCAGGACTTTTGCAATAGAAAAGGGGTTGGGATTGTATGTTTTCAATTGGGTCATGAAAACATACAAGAGACTGGGCATTAGAACAATCAGAATTGTTATTTAACTCTCTTTACTAAAAAAAAGGTTTCTTTTCTTTATTTCAAGCTAGTAAATCTCAGATAAGTAAATAGTCTTCAGTGCTTCTCAGATGCATGACCTACCAATGGGTCCCAAGTAGTGGTGCTGTAGGTGGGTCCCACAGGTGGCTTGTGTGAGGCAGGACGGGGAGAGAGATGCTCACTTTCTCCATAGTCACCTCTGCCACCCAGGACCCACTGGGCAGGCTAAGGACTGAGAAAGTCTGTGATGAGCCCCTGCACACTGTGGGCCTGAGCCCTACCACGAGGTGGCCGTCAAGCCACACCTGATGTCTGCTTGATTTCTAGGCACGGGAGTCGTTCCCCCACCACCAAGATTTCTCGGGGAGCCACAGACTCAGGTTGGAGCAAGAAATTGCTCTTTGCAGGAAAGGAAAGTCAGTCCTAGGCCTTACCGAGGGTTTTTGTCTTCCTCCCAGAAGGAAGACAAGACTCCTTTCAGGAGTAGATGAGCAATTAAGTAGAACAGATTTTATTATTGAGGTTTTAGAACAGGGAAGGAAGAGGGAAGGTGAGAGTAACAAGCTCAAGGGAGAATGAGGGCTGCTCCAGAGAAACCCAACTGATTTCCAAAGAGGGCTTTTATCCTCTTTGGCTGGAATGTTCTGGAATCTTCTGCAGGCTGGGTCATCAAATATTAGTGGAGTTAAGGGCTAAGCTGAGAAGATTGATCCAGCTTCCTCAGGGCCTATTGTTGATGGTCTGATCAAGTCTTGGTTCTGTTTTCCAAACAGGTGACTCTGGATAGCCTTAGGGCAAAAGTTCATTGCCTTGGAGACCCATGTCTGCCTGCCTACATCAATGGCAGGTGTTGACTGGAATTGTCTGTTATAGAATAGAGATTCCTTTCTTTAGTTTTAACATCCTGCTTTTTCCACCATGGGTATTGTCATTGGTCTGTGCATCCCTTGGCACCTTGAGTGACAGACAGTCAACCCCTTTACCCAACTGCTTAGATGTCTAATACATCTGTTCCATGCATTCATCCAGCCTCAATCCATACCTTCATGAGCAGGAACTCAGCTTCTCCTGAAGTCCTCTCACTTTTTATCTGTACATAACCCAGTTCAACTCAGAAATCCCTTTTACTTGGAATGGGCTTTCTTTCTGGCTCCACATTAGAAGAGAAATAAATAAGGATACAATACACTCAGACCACTTAGATAACAGCCTCCCCTATGAGTATTTTACATGCAACCCCCACCCCCCCACACTCACACTTAATCCTCACAAAAACCACCCAGGATGTCCTGGTTCTTATGCAGAGGAGGAAACAAAATGGTTTGGTTATTTGCCCAAGACGAAATAACCAAGACTCTGGAGTACAAGTCTGAGTGCAAAGACATGTGCCTGGTGACAAGGAGTGACTAGGCTGTAGAGTGTGCGTGCCCCATGCCACCCAGGGTTTCTTGGGGCGACTTCCAGCTAAGTTTATGTAAGTACATGGTGTGACAGGGTTCCTTATCTCTGAGAAGAAATTCTCCTCAGATAGATGAAAACATCTAGATAAAGGCTTGCCAAAAGCCAGACTCCCTTTAAAGAGGCTGTTTAGAGAAGGCTGCCTGGTGGCAAATGAAGAGAAAGACCCCAGGGTGAAAATTGTTTCCATTCCTCTATCCCTCAAAGAATTCTGACACTGTGTACCCAGCAATAAACACCTCTGTGGGTGAAGGCAGCTTCTTCAGGCCAGAGGGATAGTGTTACAGTAAGCCAAGCCCTGAAGCTAGAGGAATGTGGTCCCTCCCACCTAGCTCCTACTTCCTGTGAGAGAACAGACTGTGATATTTGACCAGCCAGGAGAATCCTTGTAGACTGTTTTGCCCTGGGTGTATCCCTGGGTCTCAGCCTCTCCGTCAGAGGCATTTTGGTCCTTCTGGTCCTTGGCACATCAGTAGCCAGCTACAGTTCTCACAATATAAGCCTCAACATTCATTTAAAAGGTATCTCAGGGACTGGGAGCGATAGCACAGTGGTTAGGGCATTTGCCTTGCATGCAACCTTCCCTGGCATCCCATATGGTCCCCTGAGCACTACCAGGAGTAATTCCTGAGTGCAGAACCAGGATTAACCCCTGAGCATTGCCAGGTGTGACCCAAAAAGCAATAAATCAATCAATAAATGATAATAATAAACAAATTATAAATAATGAATGAATCGATAAATAAATAGATAAATAAATAGATAAATAGATAGATAAATAAGTAAGTAAATAAATAAAAATAAAAGATGTCTCAGTCCTTTTGACACTTGCTTCAAAATAATAGCAGAATAAATGCCCCAGACTCTTGGCTTTTTTCACAGTACTTTGGCTGTGGTTAGCAGCCACTGCCACATAGAGAAATGGCACAAAGCTAGATTCCCAACTAGAATTGCATGTAAGGGGCTTTTTGGATAAACTGGTTTCATCTAATAGATGAGAAAACTGAAGCTCAGAAACAGGCTTGTTTTAATAAGCAACACATCTCTCCCCAACCCAAGAGCAAGACTTCATCTTTTCAAAAAATAAAAAAAAAATCATGCAAACACAGAAGCACTGACCCGAGAAAAGCAAGAAAAACTTTATTATGAGAAGGCGGGGTTCTGTGCCTTAGCAGAGATCAGTCGGGCCTGGGGAAGTAAAGCTTACTCTGTCAGCTCTGAGTGCTTAAGGGGGCCCGGATCGATCAGGTCCCTCTTCTGGCTCCTTTCAGCAGTTCCCCCTGAGGCAGGAAGTCCCATTGCAGGAGCTTTGGGGAGACTGAGTTCCTCCAGGTGCCTCCAGACCTGGAGCCATAAGGCTCTAGAGAGGCAGGGCCATTTCTCCTTTGCTCTCTTTACTCCTTTCTCATGCTCTTCCCTCTCGGGTTCTCCTGGAAACACAGTGGTGGCCATTGTTGGAAGCCAGGTACCCTCACAGCTTGACTTGAGCAAAGTCAAGTAACTGACCTCAGGCCAAGACCAAGTAGGTGGCTGAAGCAAAGCTAAGGCATGGGGGAGGCTGGACTCTGCAAAGCCCCCTACAGCTCTGTGCTTGCCACACTTTGCTTCTTCCTGGACGCTGACTCTTAGGTCCCATCTAGGCCTAATTGTTCCCTAATTCTGGGCCACATTCAGAAGCCAGAGGCTGTTTGATGTCATCCCTACTTTCGTCTGCCCTCCTGGCCCATAGAGAAGGTTTAGGGGCCCATGGCTGACGTCCCTCCCCTATCTCTCTCTCTCCCAGGGGACTCCATGGCCTACCACAATGGCAGGTCCTTCTCCACCTACAACAAGGATACAGACTCTGCCATCACCAACCGCGCCCTGTCTTACAAGGGGGCTTTCTGGTACAAGAACTGCCATCGTGTCAATCTGATGGGGAGATACGGGGACAACAGCCACAGTCAGGTGAGTGGACTGTGAGAATATGAGCCAGGTCTAGGGGACCTGGTGAGGGGAAGGAGGAAAACCAAGCAGCCCCTTCACCTTGTGGTTGGAACCTCGTGGATATTGCAAACTCTTTACCAGCACAGAGAGGAAAGTGCTCAGTGACAATACCTGCCAGGTAAAGTCCCCAGAAACAGTCTGGGAGAGCCCAGGGCTACCCACCAACAGAGCAGACCCTAAACTCAGAAAGCTTTTCTCATACTGGTTTTTATCTGAACCCCAAAAGAAAGTAGGTAAAAAGGGAAGTCGCTGGTTGGAGAGAGGGGTCAGGGAGGTGCTGAAGTATCAGAGCACATGCCAGCCTCCTGCTAAGTCCTGCATGATGACTGGGTGTGGCTCTGGCCCCACCAAACTTCAGCCCTAATCCCTGGACTGAGCACCACCGAGGGCGGTCCCTATTTTAAGTGAAGGTCATTTAGTGAGACAAGAGCTGCCTCCTCACTCTGGCCTGGAAGCACCCACAGAACCCCCAAGTGCACATTGAAATGAGGATCCCAGATTTCAAGTCTCAGAGAGCTAGTGACTTCCCTGAAGTCCCCAGGGCAAGTGGGAAACAGTATCCCCACTTCCGGTACCTGAGTCACCCTACTCCACCCATGGTGCAATAGCACAATTTCTGGAACCCAGACACAGGTTTGGGAGCACCCCCTCAGACATTGGTGGCAAACCCCCATCCCATGGCTATCACCTAAGGAGCCTGAGGCAAGGAGCATGAGCTCAGCACTGATCCCGACCCAGCCCTCTGCCTGGGACCTGATCAGCTGTGCTCCCCATCTGAGGGAGGAGGGAAGAGTTTTTCAATGGACCCCTCCAGACTAGGGTTCTTGTTTTTTTTTTTTTTTTTTGCTTTTTGGGTCACACCGGCAATGCTCAGGGGTTACTCCTGGCTCTGCACTCAGGAATCACTCCTGGCAGTGCTCGGGGTACCATATGGGATGCCGGGGATTGAACCCGGGCTGTCATAGGCCGGCCACGTGCAAGGCAAATGCCCTACCCGCTGGGCTATCGCCCGCCGCCCCAGACTCGGGTTCTTCCATGGTCTGCACCTGGGATCTGCACCAGGGGCTTTGTGTGAAGGTCAAATCCTGATTCTCTCCTTCCCACCCTTGAGACTTTGGTATGCCTGGTCTCAGTGTAATGCATAGCTGCCATTTTGTTCCTGTGTACCCTTTTCGGCTGTTGCTATTTTGGGGTTAGCTTGTATGCTTGTTTTTCACCTGTTTCTTCCCATCATTATAGTTTGATGCATGTGTTTAAGTTTCGGGTAACTGCTAGCTAATAATCTTGGTAAGTTTTACCTTGACCTTAGTACTTTTCCAAAGACACCTCAGCTAGATTTCTCATAGCTTCTTGCCTTTGATCTGAAAGGACGAGGGGTTTCTCCCTGTCACATAGGGAAGACAAGATGAAGGACATATGTTCCCACAGTTCTGTGATGTTTGCAGCTGGCTCTGTCGCCTCATTCCCCCTTCTACTCTGATTCCTGATACCAATAGAATTAAAAATCCTCCTGGTGAGAAAAAAGAAGAAAAAAGCTACATAGCAAAATGGAAATCTGTCTTTGTATCCTTCCATTCTATTTTTTAAAAGAAAGTGATGGTGTAAAAGCCACCACAGCATTACTTATGTTTGGTGGCAGCTCTGACTCAAATCTGGGTTTTGTGGCAGCTATAAAGTCCATTTACCTCTCGGTCTCAATCTGTTGCTCCCAGTTATAAAGCTCTATCTAAGGAAAGAGCAAAGACCAAACTATTGGGCTACAGGACTTCACGGGAACTGAGCAGTTACATTGTTCATGCAAGAGCCGTCACTCCTCCCCCCACTGCCAATCACCAGTGAATGGCAAGAAACTAAAAATCTAATGAAGTGTCTCTTCTGTTCCCCTCATTCCATTGGGTATTAACTTTGCAATGACATGCCCCTCAGGGGATCAGTGATGGGCTGGTCCCTCACAGGAGCAAACTTCCACATGGAGCCCTCTCCCATGAAGCAAAGGACCATGTAGCATTCAGGAGGCACATTTCACCATCTTTATATTCTGCTGAAGAATCAGACAGTAAAATAGGAACCAAGGCACCCAATTAACAAGGATATTCTCCCTACATGGTATTAAGGAAGCAATAGCAACCAAGCAACAAGTGCCCAGTGCTGTTATAACTGCTTTAGAAACTCATTGATCTTCATTGCATCCTTTCAAGGCTGGCGTTATCAGACCTTAATTATCAGAACTTAATAAATAAATATGTAATACTATATATAAATATATAAATCTATATAAATCGTATTCTGCATATATAAATCTAGATATGCTAGATATAGCATATATGTTAGATATAGCATATATAAGTATATATACAGACTACATATATATACTGAAACTGATGTTCACATGGTGACTTGGAAACTATATATCCTCAAGTAAGAGTACTAAGAATATAACCCTATAAGTCAGGTTCCAGAATTTGTGTTCCACCCAGATACTTTCTAACATTCTGTACAAATCCCTACTAAAGGGTTCCATCGGAATCCTATG